>JANHFM010006149.1:16701-33134 GCA_032468115.1 Grayia smithii | reverse complement strand
AGAGATGAGAGGGAGATGAGAAAGATGGAGGGAGAAAGATGAGAAAACGAGGGAGAAATGAGAGAGGGAAAGAAAGATGAGAGGGGAAAGATGAGAGGGAAAAGATGAGCGAGAGAGAGGGAGGGAGGGAGAGAGAGAGAGAAAGAGGAGAAAGAGAGAGGGAGAAAGATGAGGAGGAAGAAAGAGAGAGGGAGAGGGAGATAGAGGGAGAAAGAAAATACCTGGAGCCACAAAACCTGGGTAGGCGTAGCGGGTGTGTGTGTGTGTGTGTGTGTGTGTCATGTGACTGGGTGGGAGTGAGTGATGTTAAGTTGGCCATGCCCACCCAGGTTTTGTGGCTCCCGGTGTGGCTCTTTGAGTGTTTAAAATTGCAGACCCCTTCTTTAGCATATCCCAAAAACTCTCCAAGTTTTTGATTATATGCAAAGGAAGATCCATAAACAGAGTTGCACTTACATCTATCTGTTCCACCAACGAATTCCAATATAGCTTAATAAGTCATGACTTCTTAAGTAACACAGAGAGGCATATTGTGGGTCCTTTCAGCCATGTGGCAGGACCCAGGAAGGGAGTCTTTTCTGTGGTGGCACCCACCCTGTGGAATATTATCCCTAAAAATCGGATTGGTCCCGATGCTGCTGGCTTTTTGCAAGGGCCAGAAGACATGGTTTTGCCAAAAGGCACGGAGATGTGGGAGTGGGGTGGAGCAGGTACAATGCCCATACTGATTGCTTTAATGATAGGATTAGGTATTTTATTATGCTTTACAAGTAGTCCTTGACTTATGACCACAACCGAGTTGAGGATTTATGTTACTGAGAAATTTGTGAGTTTTGTCCCATTTTATGACTTTGCTTTTTTCAAGTGAATCACTACAGTTGTTAAATTGGTAATATGGTTGCTGAGTGAATCTGACATCCCCACTGACTCTGCTTGTCAGAAGGATGCAAAAGATGGTCACATGACCCTGGGACACTGCAGCTGTCATAAATATGAACCAGTTATCAAGCATCCAAGTGTAAATCACGTGACCATCAGGATGCTGTAACAGTTATAAGTGTGAAAAATGGTCAAGTCACTTTTTTCAGTGCCATTGTAACTTTGAACGGTCTCTAAAATGAATTGTGACAAATAAACAGGAAATTGTTAGCAATAGTTAAATAGAAAGGTATGGAACTTCATTAACAAACTGCTAACAGCTGGATTTGTCAGAATGCAAAGACGGTTTATTAATGGGGTAGACCATGTGGCTCAATACTTTCACTTTGTCAAAGCTTAGCTGTGCCTGGATGGGAAGTTATATTGAAGAACAGCAGGGAGTAAATAAAATAAAACCATGAACTAAAAATAAGTCTTTGAGGAATTTACAATAAACCCAGGCAACTAGTGCTTATCTACCCTGAGGATTTAAGGCTTCAGACAAACGTGCAACTGGCCATTAATGGTCGAAGAGCATTATTCCCAGAAGCTAAGTCAGCCAATACAAATCCCCACTTTTTATCCTCATGACTATCCTATGCAGCAGGTTACCCCAACAGAACAAACTGCCCAATGAATTTCAAGAAACTAGCTCACTTCTACCAATACCCCATTCTGTCTTATGGCAGAAACATATTTTATCCCAAATGTTTCTGGTGTGGCTAAAACCAAAAGTGCAATCAACCGCTCCCAGAAAATCTGGTCCCTGGTTTCCTCATGAATCACTGTTTTGATAAGTAGCTTGGCATTCTAGAATGAACCAGACAGGTTTCACTGTGGGTAGGTCTCTGGAGGCCTCCAAACTTTCTCTATTACTGAAGTTTAATATATCTGCCAATTCTCTGCATCATTTGGAGAAAAAAACCACAGTTCTGTAAAAATTCAGTACCAACCTTCCTCCCATTTTGCCACCAAAGCCACCGCCCCGGCCACCACGGCCTCTGAACCCCCGATCACCTCCAAAACCACCTCTGCCACGGAAATCTGTGAAGAAGGAAGATAAAACAAGAAATTCTGAATGTCACTCCAGCCAAAAACATTCCATTTTTGGATGGTGGAGTTTTTACACACCTCCTCCAGAGGGACGCCCGTCATCCGGTCTGGGCTCATTACACTGATTGCAGGAATTCCGGCGAGCAAAATTCATATTTCCACAGCTCCTGAAAAAGACAGGAAACACCTCTCAGTAATTGCTAAGAGACTAAGAATCATTATATTTTATACAGGTAATCCTCGTCTTAAGATCACCTTTGAGCCCAACATTTCTGTTGCTAAGCAATACAGTTAAGTGAATTTTGCTCCATTTTATGCCATAGAAATCACTGCAATAGTTAAATTAGTAACATGGTTGGTAAGTGAACCTGGCTTTCACATTCACCTTGTTAAAGTCAGAAGGTTGCAAACACTGCAACCATCATAAATATGTCAATTGCCAAGCATTTGAATTTTGATCGTGACCATGGAGATGCTGCAATGGTTAAGTGTGAAAAATGGTGATAAGTCACTTTTTTCAGTGCCACTGTAATTTCGAACAGTCGTTGAATTGTCTCATCTTATTAGACTCCAATTCTCATTAAGCTATAATGGTATTGTTAAACTATTGAGCCCTGAAGATGGACATAATCAAATGAAATAAAGGAAAAAAAGTGGCATTGCCCAGTAGCAAGATATTTGAGTTGCCAAATGGTTCTCTGAGTGAAATCTACCAACATCTGGCAGAAGTGTTTCTCAACCTTGCCCACTGGAAGAGCTGGCTGGGGAATTCTGGGAGTTGAACTCCACACATCTTCCAGTGGCCAAGGTTGAGAAACACTGTGCTAACTGGTCTATTATTGAAAGGTTCGCCTAGAGTCAGATTTGTTTAATGCTAGATTGAGAAATCACTAAGGAACCGCAGAACTGCACACCAGAAAATTTGGAGGAAAAAAAATATTTAAAGACGGCAACGGCAAACTACTTCTATGCTGTTGTCTCAAAAATGGCATGGACTGGTCCATGAGATCAGCAGGAAGGGAGCTCAAACAGATAGGAACTAGCAACCTGAGTGAAAGGTCAAACCCTTCTAGTTAAAGATATTAGATTACATCGGCTTCAACCTACACTTTTGAGCAATCCTGAAAAGCTACTGTCTATGAAATGGCAATTTAATGTTCCTTTGGTAGTGCAAACTCTTTCCTTGGATACTGTCAAATTCCCTGTTCCATTTAAATTATTTAAAAAAATTATTTTCACTGGAAAAATAAAATTAGAACGCTGCAAAACATCTAGCATCATTTTATTTCCAAGAATGAATTTGGAAAGAAAGATCATTAGGAAATAAAAAAGATGGGTAGTTGCAGATAAGTGCTTTGTTTGAAATATTCCACAGAATAAAGATGTAGATAAACCAGATGGTTTAAGCAACCTCATTACTTTATATTCTGGATTATTTTTCTTATGGGTGATCAACCCCCATACCCACAGCAGCCGTTTTGTGAACAGAGAAGCCTTTTGTGGCAGCCATTTTGCTGGAATTTCCATGCCACCTTTCTAAAATTCCAGCTGTACTTATTGCCCCAAATACTCTACTTTTAGACTAAACTAGGGAGTTCTAAGCTACCTCGATATAAGACTGAAAATGCCTTACGGGTTAGGACAAACCCAATCACCACTTTTGGGTTCTCCACCTCGGCCCTGGAAACCCCCTCCTCTTCCAAAGCCCCCTCCACGTGAACCTGCAAACACAATGATATTACAATTAAAGCAATAAAATGGGTATGTGGCCCTTATGGAAAAGACTCACAATATGCAGCATGAATAACCTCTGACATCAAAACTGGCTAATATGTACCAGCTGTTTGGTCAGGGGTAATCATGAAAACAGACTGGGCTGAAGTGTCACTCCCGTTCTCAGGGAGAA
Organism: Grayia smithii; assembly: GCA_032468115.1. Lineage (NCBI taxonomy): Eukaryota > Metazoa > Chordata > Lepidosauria > Squamata > Grayiidae > Grayia > Grayia smithii. The sequence continues at coordinate 29,257 of JANHFM010006149.1, read as the reverse complement.
ACTCAGATGAACAACCCAAAAAGGACTGGACTACCACGTAAAAGGGATCTGGATCTGTTACTACCTCGGCGTCCACCACCACCTCCACCACCTCCTCGCATGAATTCTGGCCGCCTGGTTGCAAAGGAAACCCTGATAACACTGCCATTGAATTCTTTTCCTGTAGAAGGAAGAATAGGGATCAAGAATAAATCTAGTGGCCAAGGAAATGTAATATTTAAACAATGAATCCCCAAAATTATGCTTCTTACAAAACGGATAACAATGCAGAGTTCGCTTCTGCTTAAGTCACATTCCATAAAGTGATCTTCCCTAACTGGTGGTCCATCTAATCGACTGAACTTCAGTGCTGGCCAGGGAAACTCTTTCCCACCCATGCATTCCATTTCCACAGAATCCACCCTTGTGGTAGCAGCAAGAGCCTTCATTATGTTTTTAACATTTTATTTATACACCACCCAGTCCCTCTGTGAAGGAGATGAGCGATTTCCAAATATGACAGATAAAAAAAATGCATAAATAAATTTGGCTTAACAATTTTACAATCTTTGCCTATGATGAGACATTTTAGTGCTCATTATTTAATTGGTTGGCAAGCCCTAATGAGACCTTACCATCAAACCAGTCAATGGCGGCCTTAGCAGATGGAGGATCATCAAAAGAAACTGTTGCTTCTCCCTTTGGCTTGCCAGTATCCTTGTCTGTATATAGATTTATCATAAGTTTACCTGTCTTTTTGTTTGTCTGGAAAAAACAGAGAGAAAAACAATATTTGTACCATTCATGTAAGGACCTAACAATCTAATAATGGTGAATTCTGCCACAAATAGGAAGATCACTCCTCCAATTCCACCACCCTTTGGTGTCCAAAATCTGTTCCTTCAAAAGATCCCCTTTCCTGCTGAACTGTATTGGTTGGCACAGCCTACTAGAACATTTACACAATGCTATTTCTTCCTTCATTTACATCTTTTCTCAAAGTCTACCTTTCCTATGAAAGTTAACATGAATGCCCACTGTAGCTCAGATGAAACAGCTTTCCTTTTTACATTGTCTCCACTTGCTTCTCCTTATTCAGTGGTAGCTCATAACCAATTTTAGCCTTCATGCTCCTTGAAAGTAAGGATCTGTCCTTACTTCCAGATGTGCTGATGGAATGTATAAACAAACAGAACACTGTGGCCTATTTTCAAGCCTCAGCCCTCAAATTTCCTGGGTCATCAACAACTGTAACAATACAGAAAGGAAACAACCTAGAAAATAGCCTATAAATGTATGGCAGAGACCAAGTAAGTCAATTTACTTTGCAGTTCTCCATTTGGGTAGGATTGTGATCAAGGTAGTCCTCAGGTTACAACAGCCATTGAGAATGGAATCTATCACTAAATCTCCTCCACCCATATACCCTCCCCAGTCCCTCTGTGCTCATATCACACCGGTGCACCCTACATACCCTCCCTGACCTAGGCCTCTCGCACTCCCTTGCACCCTTCCCTGATCCGCACACCTATTCCACACACCCTAGCACCTGACTCATGCCTCTCTCCACCCTCACACTTCCCCTGCACTTCCATAGCTTCCTCCCCCAACCGGTAGCAGCTACTTAACCGGCTGCTGGGTTAGGACTTTCAACTTCCTACCATCTTTTCCAGATTTTGGTTGCCAAAAGCCAGTTGGAGGTTGCCTCAGCAAATGATGGAGGAATTAGGTTAACAATGGCAACTAGGACTATAGGGATTGCCACTGCTAAACTGTGCAATCCTGCTTTATGACTCTATCGCTCAGTGATGGAAATCCTGGTCCCAATTGCGTCAAAAATCGAGACTACCAGAATACTTTTACTAAACCAGGCCCAACGACTTATACTTTACACTCCTCAAGATGGAGAACATGGATAATGGCTGCTTCACAGTACTGGAGATCTGCCAGATTTAGAGATCTGCCAAATCTGAATGAAATTAAGCATCTTTTGTGAGAAATACTGCCTTTTAATTCAAGCTCATATTCTGATAGACCACATAATTTGAATGTATCTTAATAGTTTTTATCTATTTAAATATTTTGATACATTTTTTAAAACACATATTCCTCCTTGTTCTTCTATTAGCCTGTATTCTTAGCTGATATGCTCCCTTTTTTACCACCTTAAATACCTTAATTACACCTATTTGTTTGAAATAATCAGCCACTTGTTCTGGTGAAACATCTTCTCCAAGTCCTTGTACAAAGATGGTGTTGTTATCAGAATTGTCAGACTCTGAATCTATATTGAAGAGAGACTGGTATTATTTTTTAGCCAAAGTGTGTATCAGAAGCTGTGCAAATATTACAGCCTTTTTTTCCAAAATCTCCAAGGAAGTTTATTTCCTATGTTAACCAGTTAGTCTTTATAACTTCATCAAGTTGAGGAAATGCATATACATTATAGATACAGAGAAACCAAAAGCAAAGAACTATATTGATGCTGGTGCTAACCTATAAAGCCCTTCATGGCTTGGGCCCAGGGTATTTGCGGGACCACCTGCTGCCAATGGCATCTTCCCAGAGCCCGGTGTGCTCCCGGTGTGCTCCCACAGAGTCCGCCTCCTCAGGGTGCCGTCTGCCAGACAATGTCGGTTGGTGGCCCCCAGAGGGAGAGCCTTCTCTGTGGGTGCGCCGAACCTATGGTGCTCCGGACAGCTCCCGACCTCCGCTCCTTCCGTCGTGACCTGAAGACCTGGTTATTTCAGCTATCGGGGCTTTCTTCATTTGTTTTAATGTGATTTTAAATTGGTTTCAATTTTGATCCATTTTTATTTCTTATTTATTTATTGTTGTTAGTTTTAATTTGGTTTTTTGTAAGCATTTTTATTGTTGTAAGCCGCCCTGAGTCCTTCGGGCGGCATATAAATTTAATAAGTAAGTAAATAAATAAATAAATAAATAAATAATAAATACACGTTTATTTTAAGGAAAACCATTAAGAACAATCCACTCTAAATGCAAGTTTTAAACAGAAATATTAACATTTGCTAAAAGGTGTACAATTGTACAAAGACATTTTTACCCAATGCTACTAGTGACAGTGAACAACTAACAGTTCAGAACATTACAGCACCTGGATTGTTAAATGGATAAATGCTTTTTGCAAGAATTTGTTTCCAATCACAATTTTAAATTTGGACCAAGGCATGTAAAGGCTATCTTCTCCTGTATGAACCTGATTAATTGTTTACTACAGAGGCAATGTACATTCATTCTGGAAAAGCACCACCATGAAAAACATCCTGTCACTAAAATTCCTTTCCACAAGCATGCAAATATTGTGATTATTAATTCAGAAGTCAGCTAGACAAGTCATTTGCAAAAAAAATTAATTTATTATGTTCTTGCCACTATATCTGATCTTTACTTGTAGTTTGTTTTTATGAATTGTTAATCTTTTAACATATATTCTGCTTTGGGGACTTTTTCTTGTCAAGCATTTTGCTGTTTAGTTCAAAATACCAAACTAATAAATAGTTAAGATGAAAAGTTACCATTCACCCTGAACAAAGAGTCATTTGCTATTATGCGGCTAAGGGATCTTTCCAAATAACCCCCTTTACTGGAATTAAAAATTCAAAATATGGTTTGATATGTAATCCTTCTACTCAACAGTAAAAGACCAAGGCCATTCTAATGTACTTCTTTAGATTCTGTACAGCATTTAGGAAACCTACATTTTACCAAAAGATCATATTCATTAAGATTAGAAAAGAAAAGCCATCCTGCTCTGATCAAATAACCCCAAAACACCCTTGCTGGACTGAGGAGCTACTTAATCTAGCTACATAATCCTTTTCTCCAACAGTGATAAACCAAATGGCTCTAGAAAGTTTGCGAGGGGGGCTAAAACATAGCAGCCATTATGTGTGCACCTTGGATCTAGTCTGTCCTCCTCTTTTTGTCTTAAAGCCATCCAAGCCGATGCATTTTATCAAACGTAAACTCATATCTTTCATTTTAACTGATTTTGTTACCTATCTACAGTATTCAACAGGGAACAAAGATTTTTTTTTTTACCCATTCCCTTCCTATTATTCATGATACTATCAACAGTAATAGTACCCCGTTTTCCCCAAAATAAGACATGCCCTGATAATAAGTCCAATCGGGCTTTTGAGCTCATGGCAATAAGGCCAAGCACTTATTTCAGGGTTCAAAAAAAAATATAAGACAGGGTCTTATTTTCGGGGAAACATGGTATAAGTTGTTTTGTACCAAAGGAAACCATCAGTCCTGCTAACTCAGAATTGTCTTTGTTGACTGAGATTGCAGATTGTGCTAAGAAATGATTTAATAAACCATGATTTACAAACTATAATTGTCAAGTTTAAACAGTAGGTTTATTTGAATTTGCTTTAGTGTGTTACATGAATCTAGATACTCCAGTATTAGTCCTCCAGAATTTCAGGAAAGCTTCATTGCTGGCAATTCTTGATAAGTCTGGGAAAGGAATTCCTAGCAGCATATGTTCAATGATTATTCCAATTTGCCCTAGTTTTATTCCAGTCTAATTAAAGGATTACTAATGGTGCCAAGAAAACAGAGTGACATCATGAAGGAGATGGCTGAGTTAACTGCAATTTTATTCTTTCTAAAATACTATGAACAAGCCTGCCCAAGTCTGCCACAATTTTTGGGAACTGGCCCAAGGCATCTGGATGGCAACAGACTGGGAAAGACTACCTTATATAAAACTAAAAGAGACAATCATAAAACTGTATATCATACCGGTATATGGCTTCTACATTTACCTGCATCTGGCTTTGGCCCAAAATCCCTCTGACCTGTGAAACGGGAGAAAAAAAGCAATGGGCTTCTAAGCAACACCACACACAAAGGAGAATCAACTATTCAGTCTTGATTTAATTAATATTAGCAATAAGATATGTGAAACCAAGAAATTGAAATTAAGAATGACACAAGATTTTGCCCAAGAAGAAAACCAATTATGGTCTCTAAGCTGAAGAGTGCCACATAGGTTTATGCTGGCGGTTGGTTGTCTTGTAGTTGCTGTTGGTCCATATAACTAAGCTCTTTGCCACAAAAATGTTCTCACTAAGACAATGTGCTTAGAAGATATTTTTTAGTAGATGCCATCTGAAGCCAACTATGAGTTGCCAGAAAAATCATTTCATGCAATTGGGAAATAAAAAAATGAAACCAGGAATCTCATTTTTAAAAATGTATTATAGAAACTTAAAAAAAAAAAAAAAGCTAAGCACACACACACACCAGCCTCAGCTCAAACAGGGGGAAAAAATCAAATGCTTCTAATGGATAGAAACATGAAAATACAAGTATTCGGTGGCTCGTTAGGGGTTGGGATATTTTGGCACCTTTTAATATAGCGGTTTCCACTTTAATATTTTTTTGACGCTCAGCACTTACCACCATAATTTTTGAAGCCACCTCGGTCACCACCACTGCAGAGGAAAAATTGAAGAAATGATTTCTTCTTTAAGTCTTGACATGCTGAGCCCAAGGCTCAAAAGCTGCACTTACTGAAAGTTTATTTACTTCATGTTCTATAAAAATAGTTTAATTTGTAGTATATATATATATATATATTTTGCACCACACAGATTAAACAAGGAAAATAACTTTCTGCTCATGACTATACTGTAGTTGACATGACTATAGATGGCTTTTTTTTTTTACAAAACCCCCAACATCCTACTGAGTATTTAACTGCAGAATTCCTCTTGCTCTCATAGTGTCAAACTTCCCAACAATGGGGTGAGACAACAAATAGTCAAATAAAATGAAAACTGAATGCTTGCTTTAAGTGAAATTGTATACATGGATTCAAATCCTACTTATCTTCAATTAAGAACCAGAGTGCTCTCTTTCAGCTTTACCTATCTCAAAAATCTGTTGAGAGGATTCAATTTAAAACAATATACACTGCTTTAAGCAAGGGGGAGGAGATAAGCCATCCTTAGTTATTTAAAGGCCAGTAAAAAAAGGCAAAAATATCTAAATTTTAAGGAGAAAAAAAATTCCACCAAGTCCCCTTTGTTATCTTTATGTATTAATAAAGACATGTGAAAGATTATCAGATAATGTGCAATCACTAATCAATTCATTTCATTACTTACTTGAGAGTAAATTCCCAGAGAACAAAGCAAAAATATCTCAAGGTTAAATCTGGCATCCTTGCATTACAGTACTATTGCATAGCATGTCTGCATCAAATAAACTGAGTAATATGGACAGAATTGGGTACAGTAAAGCCATTTTAGTCTGGGGAAATTTAAGCATAAATCTTTGGTTCTGCGGTATTAAGAATACAATGAAGTTCTACAGTATTAAGAATAGAATTAAGGCTACCAGAAAACAACAGGAGGTAAGTCTGGACACAATGAGTTCCAATTATTTTTTATATAAATAAAATTTTATATATAAAAACTATTCTCAAAGGCAAAATAAGGTTGTCTAAAAAGGCAGTGTTGTTCATTCAACATTACAGAATGGTTCAATTTAGTTAGTGATACAGAACATAAAATTATATACTGTTATAAATTGCTATTTTAACACTCACGGCCTATTATGTTTCTATCCCTCTATTTGCTTATCTCCTCTGCTTTGCATCCAAATTATAGCTAAATGTTCTTCTCCTCTTGGGTTGCTGTTATTCTCCACCTCCTGATCTGACAACATGTTCTTCTTTATCTCAAACAATAGCTATTCCTTTTCTTTAGCTGTGCTTTGTACTGCTAAGACATTGCTGGAACTCCACCAAACAGTTTTAGAAGTGTTAATTCTATAGCTGAATAAATGAATGCCATAAACAGTTCACATTTATATAGTTTAGAGAAAGATGCTTATCCTGGATATTAGCATATGCTTAGAGCACATATGTGAACAGATGACAGCACATCAAAAAGGACGTGGATTTTAATATAGCAGAAACCTTTACATGAGAATTGAGCAACTGACAAATCCACAGGCACTTAATTTGATGTCTCAAGATTGGGTAAGCTAAATATTTCAGACTTTTTATTTTTGCCCCCATGTAGGGGTAGTTAAAGGGCAAAATGCAAAAGTTAACTCTACAACATTTCTGAAAACATTTGGCCCTGTCATTCCACCTATCCACTTCCCAGATTTTAAAACATTAGTTCTGTCTTTCAAGTGATATCATAGCATCAGTAGCCAGAACCACAGCAGCTCTAGGATGCATATCTTTTAGGCCAAAAAATAATACTTTATTTCACTCCTGCTTTAACTACCTCTTCATGACCAAGTCTTTGCTTTTGCCAATTCTAAAACATTAATTTAATTCTGCATGTTTAGGGGTAGCTTGTACCTTCTGTAAAATAATTTCTCCGAAGTCTTACTCATTCTCATTTTAGGCCAGAGTTGCAGATGGATAAGAATACAGTGCCGGTTAAGGCAGTTAAAGAACCAAGCATCCAAATGCTATGTTAATTGTCTCTATTATTTTAAAATATCCACTACATAAAATGAAGTTTCACAATAGAGGTCAACTTGTGTTTTTTAGGTGTGTACATACAAGAACGTTTTTTGTCGCTTAGTTTGAAACATGGGATTCCTGTCTTATTTACTATTACTGCACAATAATAATTAACTGCTTCAATGACTGGCTGATATTGATGGCAAACAAAAGCTAGCATTCTCTTGTTGGTTTATAGATATCCTCAGGTTATACTACTTGCCCTGTGTTATCTGATTGTTTGATTTATTTTGTTCCCTAGGATATTACCACCCACATTTAGAAAAAGCTTGCACTTTTTCAAGCCACTTCATAAATTTACTTTTGCAGACAAAATATATGAAGTCACTGGACTTGGTGGTCTCTCATTAATTATTAATTTAGTCTAAGATATTTTAAAAACTGCTGATGAGGAAAATGCAACTTAAAAAAATAAATTATTAATAATTGCCATGTGAATGTGGCTCAGGTTTCTCTCATTCAAAGTAACAAAGCAAGGCAAAAAAAAAATGTAGACTTTTTTGGCATTTCTATCCAAGTTATATCCCTAATACAGCTAGTACTGTTTAGTTGAAGCTCCTGACATCTTTAGACAGCTGTGCCAGAAGCTGGGGAGTGTCAGCACGCAAAACATGCACTTTCATCACTGAGCTATGACCTCACATTAATTTTAAGAGGCATCATAATGTCAACTGTATTAAGAGAACCAGTTAAGCAGTCAAGAAAAAAATTTGAATGGCAGAATACTTAAGGGAGGAAAAAATAGATGAAGTAAACATCCTCCCAAAACCATCTAGATATAATGCTGTTTTCCCGAATCCAATTTAATAAATCAAGAGATTTACGAGTTGTTTCTTTTTTTTTGCAACATTCTGTAAGACGTGCCATTTTTATTTTTAATTTTTAATTTTTTTTGGTAAAGAGTAATCCAGTGGTTCAGGTCAATAGATTGAGGACTTGTTAACAATCAATAAGAGGTGTTTTTGCAACTATTGTAGGTCCAACCTTACACCTGATAAAAAATACAGAACAGGTGATACTGCTTCAGTTTCTGCCACCTTGTTTGTTCCATATACAGAGATATCAATAGACTGATTCAGCACTTATCTATTCTATATCAACATGCATGATGAGCATGGCCTGCCCAGGTTCAATCTTCTAATTTATTTTGAGAAACAGCTCTCATCCACTTCTCTTTGCCAATACAGATGAGGGAGTATCTAACATTTTTAAATGCAAACTGTCCATGCCATTTTTATATCCATTGTTTTACTTCTGAGGCAATTCTCAAAACTTGGATGAGATCTGTTATACCCCGAATGCCAATCAACAAGGCTGCATTTGCTATGTTGTGCTTTGAAATCCCCCAGCCAAAACCCTGAGGTACAATTTAAATCAAATCAGACAATGGCTATAATAGGTATTAACATCAGTTTCAGATTGAATAATTTGTTTTTTACTTTATAGAGATGGCAGTCTTAAATTCAAGTCTGATATAGGACTCCTCTGGTTCTTTCCACATACAGAAGGTTAGGGAGATGTGGCCTTTCTGGCAGTGACCCATGTGCTATGGCATCTTTATTCTTGGAGATTTGTATTTTCCTTTCAGCATTTCAGAAAATGGTTCCAGCATGCTATTAATGAGGGTTGACTGCCTTATTTTGTACATGTTAAGTAGTAGTTCTGTTTTTATTATCGTTTTAGTTTTCCTTTTTTCTATATTTGTATTTCCTTTTATATGTTATATAGTACCCAGGCTACAGATTGGGGCAGGCTACAAACATTGCAAACAAACACAAACATACAGCACAGAGCAAAAAAGAGGGCAGTTGATAAAAGCAGACTTTCTCCTGGTCAGTGCAGAAAATTCTAAACTCATTCGGCCATATAAACCTCTCTTCCTAACTCATTCCATTCCTAACTTTGTTCCATCAGGTTCAAAAGCAATGATTCAAGTTAAGGCAGCTTAGATGTCAATTAACTGTAACTGCACACTGAGAATCTACCTTTTCAACATAAAATCAAGTACAATGCAATGATGCTACCCAAATAGAATATAGAAAATATTCTATTTTCAGGTATCTGTTAAAAACAATGCTGAAACAAGAGCTGTAAATTCAAAGTAAGACATATTCACTGCTTTCATACTTCTCTCCAAACTCAGGTGTAAATACAACTGTACACACTTGTTGCCTCATCCTTAAGTGCAGTTTGACAAACAGTGTGTAACTTGATAATTTAAGCTTAGTGTGATATTCCAATAAGAGACTGCTTCATCCATATGGGGAAAAAACTTAGAGAACCAAGTTAAAAGTAAAATATGATATTGTTCACTGGTTACTTGTAGGTGGACAAAGCCTGAATCTAACTTGGCTTATCAAGATTCAGAAATATGTTAGCTGTATGTGCTAATAGAACAATCATTACAAAGCCAATCTTATAGTTTAGCAGATGTTCTGTGAATGAGTCATAATTTCTTATCTGCCTTATTCCTTGGCCTGTAACAGCTGCACAATCTGGAAAAGTCAGATTAAATTTTTCATGGCATGAACAAATTTTATATCAAAATACTGTAAAAGGCTCAGGAATAGTGGACAACAAAATCTTCAGCAATCCCACTTCTCAGATGCTAATGAGAAAGAGCAGTTGCCTCTCTTACATGTATACCATGGATATTGGCATAAAAGAATAAAATTGGCCAAGCCTGGCATAGAATAGAATCTCAAGTATCCTTTATCTTTTATAAAAATAGATTTTAGTGTTAAATTACAAAATGTAGCGTTTTCTGCATTCCTGATCAATTCTTTCTATGAGGTAAGTATAGGCTGGATTATATGTTATACTAAGCAATAACTTTTAAGTAAGTTTTTAGTTTTTAGTAATAGTTTACTAAATATGCCTGGATCCATACCTGAATACTATATGCCATCACAAATTCTAGCCATGACTAGTTTTATATACCATGTTAAGCCAAAACTAAACAAAACATGAATGGCTTAGTAGGTGTATGAATCGATCAGCCAGAAAGCTAACCTAGATTAGTATTTGGGGACTTGAATTTTTAATGCAGATCATTAATATTAGCATTTCAGGGAGAAAAAGTACTCCTACAAGTAGTTTTTAAGAGCATTCATCCAAGCAAGCAAGGAAAACAATGGACTAAACAGGTATCATAATCCAACTCTAGCTTCTAGGTTAAATCTTTTACCTCATGCCAGATATAGTATTTCTGTTGTCAGAATCAAATCTGCTTCCACCTCGTGGGCCCCCATAGCCTCGGTTATCGTCTCCATATCTATTTTTTTCACGGCGATCATCTAAGGAATTTCAAAGCAATTATTCTTCAGTAGATTAAAGTAAGTGACTAATTAGTTTAGAATTACACACACACTGAATAAATTATACTATTAGGACCTGAAGATGAAAAAAAGATTAGAACTTGTAGAGGGAGGGAAATATTTATTTGGCTTTGGATGTTATGTATGTGCCACAGTGGGTGAGATCATAGAATAGGCATTTTGGCCTACATGAGAATATAAAGGCATGCTACTATACCTCTAACATTAAAAAAAAAACCCTCAGCAAGAACAGGAACTAATATAATTTAATAAACTGTTATCATAGTATCTGCTTTAAAAATCAACTGGAAGGAAGCAGGTCAGTAGAACAGCCAATATTATTTCTTCACGTCATGCCCAAATCAGAGAAAAGATAATGCAGCAACAAGATGCAGATGACCCATACAACTATTTATGGTTATACTCTTAGCTATTTCACGTATATACTTTTTGCAACCTCTTGGGTACTAATATGCTCCAGTTTCTATAAAGTTTACCACAATGCTTTGTTCTGTAAAATGTTTCTGTCTGGACTCCATACAGTGCCTACCTTGCATGTTGGGTCCATAACTTTCCTTCTGTTGTGTCTGGTATGACGGCTGGTTCTGACCATATGAGCCTTGCTGCGGGCTGTAGTTTGGCTTCTGGTTGAATGAGCTTTGTTGCTGCTGCCCAAAGCTCTGCTGAGGTTGCTGATTTTGGCTGTATCCTGACTGCTGGTCATATGAGCTTTGCTGTCCCTGCTGGTTATATGTTGACTGTTGCTCAAATGATCTTTGCGGTTGACTGTAACCTTGTTGTTGGTCATAGGATCCTGACTGCTGGCTGTAGCTTGAAGACTGGTTGTATGAACCTGGTTGCCCATAGGTGGATTTCTGGTCATAGGAAGACCTTATATTGAAGCAAACAAGAGATTAACTGTACTCTCTTTTTTATTCAGAAGTGCATACAATGATACTGAGACAATTTTCCTGGTCTTAATCATTTAAAGCAACAAAGAATGTCAAAACCTCCAGATACAATCAAATAGAGTAATAAAGGGAAAAAAATGACATCAAATCCTATTTCCTTCTCAGTACAGGAATCTGAACTAAAACATCCTTAACAAATCAAGGTTCAACTTCTGCTTGGAAACCCGCCAAAGGGGAGGTAAATATTTCACAGCTGACTTTGTAAGAATCTTTGCTCATAACTAAGTTTACATGTGTTGCTGATGTCTATGAAATTCAACTCCTGAACTGGAACTGTGCATCAAGTCAGACTTAAGAATGTGAAGATTATAACTACGAAGTTATAGTCATGTCTACGTTTTCTTCTTTCCAAAGTTCCTTGAAGTAATAACTGCATCCCTTCAGTTAGATTAGTCAAAGTTCCCTCTCAAAATACTGAGGTTGTGATTTGGGTAGAAAATACAACAGAGGGAGAGCAGACAGTTCCCCCAGACATTTTCTCTCCTCCCTAATCAAGTTCTGAAAATTATTGGTTAAAGCCAAAAAGAATATATGGTAAAAACTGATAATCCAATCAAGTAGGAAGTAGGAAGAATTAATATAATTAGGCTCAAATAAAAACAAAACAAATACTATTTCTTTTGTTTAAACCAGCAGTCCTGAACCTTTTTGGATCTGCTGATTGGCAGCAGCAATAGTGATGGTGAGAAAGGGGGGGGGGGGAGGGAAGGGTTATATAAGAGCAATACAATCTTAAAGGTAAAGGTTCCCCTCGCACACATGTG
>JANHFM010006149.1:0-16601 GCA_032468115.1 Grayia smithii | reverse complement strand
ATTATGTCTGTTCTAGTCACTATTATCTCCAACCCAACCCAACCCAACCCACAGAAACCAATCGATTGCTATATTTTTATTAAAAGTTTTACAAAGAACTTTTACAAAAACTAGTTTTATAGCCTTCATGTACATGGCAACATTAGTAATGCCCTCATTTTCTTTTTTTTTAGAATTAATGCAAAAGAGGAAAAAGATTCCTTACCTGCCTGACATATCTTTCTGCTGCCCAGGAGTGCCGTAAGATTCCTGGTTATACGGGCTCTGGTTCTGATTTTCATATCCGCCATATCCTTGCTGGCTACCTTGCCCATAACCTGAAGATCCAATAGGGAATGCTTTAGGTAAACTGTGCCCTTGAACGGTGTATATGTACAAAATTGTCAGCATGCTCAATCAAACCTGTCGGAGTCTGTGCATAGTTCCCTTGATAGTTTCCTTGATAGCTTCCATAGCTTTGCCCATACGTTGAAGTCTCTCCACTCTGGTCATAGCCGGGATATCCCTGCAATGAATAAGCAGGTAAAAAAGAAATATGGTTTTATTGAGTCTAGTTACTTAAATTCGAAAAGCATTATACTTAGGTTGTAAATGGCAATTAGATAAACCAACATCTCTTAGTCTAATGTATTTCTGGGAAAATGTTTTTCTTTTTTGCCTTTAATTAATCTTTCTTTTTCTGTTTTGTAAAAAAAGAAAAGCAAATCAACAAAATTACACGTGAGAGCTTCTCATTACACGCATATATATACACAAGGTTTTACACTAAAGTTCATTAAATGATTATATTTTATTACAATTGCACCTTAGAGGGTTATTGTATAGATTACTGAGGAAGCCAATACTGTTATTTTTCTCAACTGCCTGCCTTATATCCATTTGTTTCTTTTACTCAAGGTATGAATACTACAAAATTAGCCCTCTGTTATAAGGCATACTCCAGATATGTACGGATTAGATCTCACAGTATACCTCAGGTATATTGTCTAAAGAGAACTGGAGGATGGAAAGTTAAGGGAGAGTGCACTAAACACATAAAACACTCCAGCTATGTATCTCTGCATGTACTGAGAAAGGATGGATCATTTTATAATAAATCTTTGATTTAATGTATTTAATTTGCTGAATGGCTATATGATGTGTGGAACATTGGTGGGTGCTATTGAGAGGAGCAAAAAATGTATAGCTGTGGAAAGATGTGAGAGGCACACCAATGGAATACGTTGTGTTGACAAACGGATAATGGTAGATGAAAGACTGTGTTGGGAAGGTTGTGGAGAAAGATGGGATGCTGTGTTGGGACACTAGTAATAGGTAAAAAGAAGGGAAGAAACTTGGAAAATTTGGGATGAACAGTGGTGAGTGCCCAACTAGCACATCAGCAACAAGGTTACACTAAAAGCCCGTTCTTCTTCTGCCACCTATTTTCCCTGCAACAACAACAATCCTGTGAGATGAACTGGGCTGAGAGAAAGTGACTGACCCAAAATCATAGCCAGTTTTCACTTTATAAATTAATGGCTTCAATAAATTAAGATACATATAATCAAGGCAATAGGAATCTGCTGATAAGTAATTTTAGTATGACTATGTTGTCATCTCAGAGATACTTTTTAACCTTTCTCCCCAAATGTTGTCTCACTCCTCCTCTACAGGAGAGTAAGATATTATTTACTATGCCACAATCACAGAAGCAAGTTCATTATTTTGATCATAAAGAAAAACATTTTGCATGTAAAGAAGCAATGATGCAACTGCTTAGCCTACCTGTGGCATATGTGCATAATTTTGATTTCCTTGACTGCCATACCCTGCATAGCTGGGGGAAAAAAGGTTAGGACGTTTAAAAGAAGTGCACCCACTATTGGGGCAAAACAAATATTTAGATAAAACAAAACCTTGTGACATCTTTAACACAAAATAAGTATTACCTTCAGTTGGTTGATACCCACCCACATACATAAATACTGAGAGAGGAGACAAAGAGAATGTACACGTGAAAAAAAGATAAAGGGGAAGGGGGAAATATTCCTATGCAGCAAGATCAGAAGATCCAACCTTGCTAAGGAAAATGAATATGGGATGAAATGCAAAAGTAATCTACCATTAATTTATACATTTTTGAATTTCACAATAAATAATTATTAAGTAGCTAACATAAAAAAATAGAAAGAACCCATTCTGTATCCAAAAAATTCAATCCAGAATGTCAGTCATTTTTTTTTTACTATGTCATGGCCCTGTTGGTGCTATATACAGGTAGTCCTCAATTTATGATTGGTGCTTAGAGACCATTTGAAGTTATGACCTACATCCAAAATTTCAATGGTCACCTCTGGGGTCACATGACCACACTTACAACACTTACCCACATTGCCACATTTACAGCTATTTTGCAGCATCCTACAATCATGTGATTTTTTTACCACAAATTTGCCAAAAACTGGCAGTTACTTCCATTTTTTGACAAAACCACATCCATAGCGAACCATTGGTTCACTTAACAATTGTGAGTTTACTTAAGGACCATAGCATTTATGACTGCCATAAAAGTATTGTAAAATTGGGATGTCACCATTACAACCTATGACCATAATGGACAGGCCCTCTTACAGTTGTAACTCGAGGACTACCTGTAGAGCGTTTTTTTAAAATTTTGTTAGTTGCCTAGCCATTGTGGCCAAATACACCCCCAAAAATGTATCCTCCATTGGGAAAGATCCAAGAGAAAGGTATTTCCTGCTTAGAGAATTGTTTTCTAGGAAAAGTAGAACATTTTGAGTCCTCTTCTACACATAAGAGGCAATCTTGAATTGGTACGTGCCAATTGGCATACATTCCGATAGCAAAGCCCTTGGGAGCATTTTGGCAGCTCAGTCAATTAACTTGTGGCACAGTAGCTACTCCAGAGGAATGGTATCACTGAAAACTCTCAGGGACAGACCAAAACTGCTTCAAAGAATTGGAACATAAAGCTGGTGATTGTATGAAAGTGCTTTGAATTGCATCAGAGAAGACAAAGCAAGGAAACTAGAATGGCATGTGCAGTTCATAGTGTTTTACATATGGGATCTGAAGTAAAAAAGTTGTCAAAGGAAATAAGCACTTTGTGGTAAAAAGCCAAAAGAACATATACCATAGACTGGGGACACTGAACATACCTCATTCCCATTTGACCATAACATCTTTGTATACAACGTAAGAACACATACCTTTGCTGATCCCCAGATTGGCTGAAACTTCCAGAATCTTAAAAATAAATGAATACATGTAAATAAGCTGCAACTAAGCATGTAGTCAAAGAACACATATACATCTAAGAATTCTGAACTACTATAATCGTAAGTTGTGATGAAGCCCCTAACATTTATTTTGCATCTCTTAGGAAACTCAGATGAATTTAGATTCTGTTGTGCAGAATATTATGTTTAATTTCTTCTGTTAACGTTTTACAAGAAGGGACTTTTACTTTTTAATCTTGAAATTTGTGCAAATGAAAATAAATAAGAAATGCTAATCTTGTTTGGAAAGCAGAGCTTCATTTCTACAGAGGGTACAGAAGACTATCCCAAAGGCCCTGAAGACGTGGCTTTGTCAGCAGGCCTGGGGGGCACAAATGAAGATGGAGTTGATTTGATTGTGTTGCAGTTGCAACAGGGGTGGGATCAGATTCTATGTTTTGGATTTGTAATGCTGTAACCCTCCCGGAGTTACTGTGTGTGAGTTGGGCAGCCATATACATTTGTTTGATAATTAAATAAGACTGGTTATGAACAGCAAAGAAAATACAGCATACACTTGGTTAAAATTAACCAGGATGTATACTGATTATAAATACAGCAAATGATGTTTGAAGGTCCCCAAGACAAGAATCAGGGACATTGGTACACCAAAATTGACAAATTTAATTGTTTCAACATGGCAAGTATTACAATAATCAGTACTAAAAACACAAGACTGATCAGTTTCTGGTTCTATCCTGGGGGAAAGAACTGTATATGTAAGTTTGTTTATTATGAAACTATTAAACGATGTGAAACATATAAATTAGGGGTTAGGAATAGGTTAGAGATCAGCCTCTGGAATAACATTTGAGATAAAGTGGAAAACCAACAGACAAACTTATAAGTGTGCATCCATTATAAAAAAGACCTAGAGCAGATTAGGGATAATTAGAAATAGCACTGAAAATAGAGATGCCAATATCATAACCGATGGAGCGACCTCATCTGGAATATTGTACGCAGTCCTGATTGCCATGCCTCAAAAAGAATAGAGCGGAGCTAGAGAAAGTTCAATAGAGGTAAATTAAGATAATAAAGAGGCTAGAACAGTTTACCTATGTGAAAAGAATGTGACATTTGGGGGGGGGGGTATTTTAGTCTAGAAAGGAGATCAGTGAGAGGAGACTAAGGTGTATAAAATTACAGGTAGTCCTTGACTTACAACCATTCATTTAACAACCATTCAAAATTACTGAATTAAAAAAGGGACTTACATGCAGTTCTTGCACTTATAACTACCACAGCATCCTCATGGTCACAGGACCAAAATTGAGGTGCTTGGCAACCAGCATGTATTTATGAAAGTTGCAGCATCCCGGGGTCATATGATTGCTATCTGACATCTTCCCAGATAGCTTCCTACAAGTGAAGTCAATGGGGGAAACCAGATTCACTTAACTCATGATTCACTTAACAACTGTGGCAAAAAGGTTGTAAAAACAGGCATGACTCACTTTAATAACCACCTTGCTTAACAATGGAAATTCTGGTCCCAATTGCGGTTATAAGTCAAGGGCTACATATATGCACAGGTATGAATAAAGTGAATAAGGAAATGCTATTTAACCTGTACCAAAATATTTTAAACAAAGGTTATCTAACAAAATTGAATCTTGGAAGAATCAGGATAAAAGGAATTATTTTTTAAAAATAATATTTAACACAATACAGAATTCAAGTTTTATCATGAGATGTGCTAGCTACCAGCTTGTCCTTAACAATATTATTGAAAAATTCATGAAAGTCATGGGGATCAACAACTATTAGCTTTGATGGCAATGTAACTGCCTCTGAAGGCCATCTGCTGGGAGACTTTTCAGCTTCCCTGTGCAGTTAGTTGGCCATTGTGTGAACTAGATGGTCCTGGGGTTTGAGAGCAGGCAACCGTTTTTGTACCATAAGAAATGAGACAAAGCAAAGGTGCTGCTCTCATGTAATAAAAATGTTTGTATGTGGTTCTTAGAACATATTCTAAAGATCTTTAACATTTCCTCTAAAATCAATTTGGATTAACATGCAGGTAATCCAACAGGATGCACATAAGAATTTCAGTGTAATCAAGTACAAACACATTATAGTAATGACAGGAAGAACACAAGTTCAGATAGAAGACCAAAGTTCAAAATATTTGATAATTCATTGATTGAAGATAAAGTACATTTTTATTTTCCAGTCAGTAACTGGAGATGGGATTGGTGCTTGGATCAAGTGTGATTTTTAGAGACAGTGAATGAGATATGCTGCATCTATTACTATAAATAGTTCGTCTGAGATACTACTTGTTACTTAATACTAGTCAGTCACCACCAACACAATCAAACGTATATATCACACTAGTGAATCCTGTGTAATGAGATCTGGGTATGCGGAAACCTGGACTTTTGTTTCTAAGACCAATGTTAGTTTTTACCTTCCTCCCACAATAAATTTATTTCATTTCAAAGCCTGACTATAAAACATGCTATGATCATGTGGTAGGGGTCTGCTTTCTACTACATATACATATGCATGCTGCTTCCTTTCATTCCTTAACCCCTTCTGCAACTAGTATTAAAAGCACTTTTCTAAACATTATGTACATTCTTATAATAAATTTATACGGAAATAAGTTTTAAATGTGCCTGAATAACAAATAGAGGACTGATACAACTGTAGAACAGCAAGATTAGCTTTACTCACATTTGAGCAACACAGCCATTATGGCAAATGAAGTTCATTAGCCATCAAAACTGAGATAAACTTGAAGGACACATTACCTCTAGCTGGCGATCTCAATTGCAGTTAAAAAAAACACAGGTAAGCTAAGAATTCTTTAAATGAAATGTAATGGAAGGCAAAGCAGAGAAGAGAAAGAACAAGAATGGGCAAAAAAAAAGCCTGATTGCAGAAGAGAACTGGCCACAAGTATACCTGTTTCTTTGAAAAAAGGTGCCTCAGAGGTTTTTGCTAATCCATATAACTCCATAAATGTGGAGCTTTTATCAGATAAATTTAAGCTTAAACCTTAGTTAATATGCCTTCTTGCCTTTATTATGCTAATCCTTTTGTTATCAAAAAGAGATTCATACTATTCCTTAAAATACATATGGAAGGGAAGAGGGTCTCTTTTAATAATTTTATACTAACAATTAAAATACTATGCTTTTTAAAACTATATTGAAGATTGTCGTGTTAAAAATTTGCCCTCCAATCATTAAAATCTGCCTAGTAATCCTTTTTGAGGGCTCTATTTGTCAGATATGGTGAAACAGGCCTTATTCCAAATATTAGAAAGTTTTTTATTCACCGTCAAGTAGTGTTGTGCTTAACATACTGAACTGGGAACAGGAGATCCAGGTTCACGTTCCACTGGGTTATGAAAGCTCACAGGACAATTTGGAGTTAGTTTTATCTGTCAGTCTGCAAGAGCAAGACTGTTATTGAACAAAATTGCAGGATGAAGTATTCACATACACTTGTTGCAGGAGGAAAGATGAGACAGTCCCAATAAATTGATCTAGTAAATAATCTCCTATTTGTTACGATCTCTTTGTCACTTGCAAACTGTGGATAACCTTATAGAATAGCTAACAGTTACAAAACACCCCCTTGCTAACCTCAGAATTTTCCTTACTACTTTAGCTTAAGTGTCTGGGAATGGGGGAAGAGGCATATAGATGTCATCTTAAAGACTATGCTGCACTTGCATATAGTTCATTTTCTAGGAATGCTTATAGGGCCCATGTTGGGCTGAGAAGTACCCTTTTCATTTATAATAATGCCGGCATTTCTTTGGGAATTATATCTATTTCCCATTTATAATTTATTTTTTATTAAAAAGAAACAAAAATGAAAAACAGCCTGGCAAACTTAATGTGGTTTCTGAGCTTCACAAGCTTACATCTTCTGCATTTTCCCATACTATACCCTGACATTATTCAAAATATTTTTTTGCTTGCTTCTTCCACCCTTTTTCTTACCAGCCCCAACCCCCCAAACACTATATTAAGTTCCCCCCCCCTAAGACTACTATTATTCATATCCTATAAAGTCAAACTTTCTACAGAACTTGTCAGGGTAGTTCTTACATTTTTATTAGCTATGCAATAAAGGAATCTAGAAAAGCACCTTCACAGCAACTCTAATAAAGGTATATTAAGGTAAGAAAATAACTGGCCAAAGAGTGCCTGAGAACTTGAATAAAACTTATTGAATTAGTTCTTTCCATCCTACTGCACACTTTTTTTTCAGAGAAAGTACAATCACTAGAAAAAAAAATAAAGCCTTCATTATAAACAGTATATTTGCGAGGTCCGGTGAGGATGAGGAGACACACAGAACTGAAGACTTATTTCATGACAGTCATGTCTTTGTATGAAAGAGGTTACTGGAGAAGGTTAAGATTTTGGTCTGGCCCACAAGAGGCTTTTTTCGTATTCTTAAAAACTAAGTTATCTTACTACTTGTGTTAATTTACTTGAAAAAATAAAGAGTACACAGTATTCTTTTGTAAATTTAATACACGGGCAGGGATTCAAATTCGGGGATGAGGGAAAGAATAATACAAAAAAAAAATATGAGTCGGCCACGCCCAGACTGGTCGAGCCTAATTTGAATTAAGGCCGATTAGATCCGGCTGGAGATTTCCAGGTTGAGGGAGGGTAGAGTGGTAGACCGAGAGCGCAAGCGCACTAGCTCTAAGATGGCGACGGCCAGAACGGTCCCGCTAGGGCTCTCCCGCCTCCTGCATACACCACGCCCTCTCCCGCCTCTTTTCAGCCCCTCTAGTGACAGGCCTCAGTTTTCCTCTTTCGCCCAACAAGGGGAGAAGGGGGAGGAAATAAACCTACCCGACGCCATCCCGGTCACCAACCCCAACGGGCAAACCAGCGGCGGGGAAAGCAAAAAGCCCCCCGAGCGACACGCTGTATCTGCCGCCTCCTCTGCCAGCAGGCTGACTGACTCTGGCGGCGGTAGCGTAGTCGACGTCACCGTCGCTTCGACTGCGGGGCGACGCAGCCAATCAGAGCAGGCGGAAGATACCAACTTCAACGACGCCTGCAGCAAAAAAAGGGGGAAAGTTAAAGGAGGAAATTGGAATAATCTGACTAATTTGCGGGATGTGGGGAGAGAGAGAATTATTAAATCTCTGTTCCCAAATGGGCTGTACCACCGTGGCTATTAAAGAGGAGGGTGAGGACGACAGGCTACGAAGGAATGTCCCATCGTAGCCTAAATAATAAACAGTTTGTTTTCAGGCAAAATGAATTCATTTATTCATTACATTTATATAATGTCTTTCATCCAAGGAATTTAACATAACAAACAAGGCTCTGTCCATCGAATATTGATCCTCACAATAACTACGGGATTGCTTAGGTCACTGCTCAGTCGCAGAGTCTTAACATGTGTGGACTTCAAATCCCAGAATTCCCTAGCAGCGGGCTCACCTTGTTCCCACTCTCCACTTCTTTTTACCATAATTTATAATTTTATTACTATACATATAGTTGTATTGTTTTATTGGTTTTTACTTTTGTAAGCCGCCCAGAGTTGCAAATAAATTTAATTCATAATAGTAATTTCAGATGCTTAGGAGAGAAGTGGGGATGATAACTTTTTTCAGATTTTGCAGGGAAATTCTTAGGATTCCTATCCAGAAACTTTAGTTACAAAATCCAAGATTTTAGTATGTAAGGAACTCAAGGTTCAAGGTAAAAGCTATTTATTGATACAATTTATATGACTTCACTTGGTAACTGTGCATCTAACCACAGCAACACTACCATAAAAATATAAGACTTTTAGATAAGAGATTGTATTTTTTTTCTTTTCATCCTATTTCAGGAAAATTTATTGGGTTCTGAATCAGTGCCTGGACCTATAAATAAAACAGATAAAGATTAAGAAATAAAGATGGTGAATTATGATATGAGTATCTCTCCAGAGCAGAGTTCAATAGCAAGTTGCCTGAAGTCCCTAGTGCTGCAGCTTCCTGTCACTCAAATATGCGTCACAGCTGCCAATGTGTGACACGCACACAATTTATTGAGCTTTTCAACCCCTGGTAGGCCGACCATGGATAAATCCAAGAAAAGAAAAGTTTCAGAACAAAACAGAACATTTAATTCAACTACATATGCTAGTTTTGTAGCCGCTCAAGAAATAGGCACGGGAAGGGTTTTGTGGCTCCTGGTGTTTTCTGTGGGAAATAGGTCCAAATGGCTCTGAGTGTTTAAGATTGCTGCAGACCCCTGGCCTAGTGTAGAAAGTTAGCAGTCACCCCTCTCCTAGAATAATGAAATATTTTGGGAAATATTAAAAAGGCAGAAAAATATATTTCCCTGGATGAGAAATGGAGAAACATGTTTTGAAGACAAGCAGCCTCCTGCCTCCCACCCACCTGTGTCAATGGGCCATTAAGGCCTCAGCGAGCTCACTCATCCCCCCTTTGTCAATGGACCATCATCTGCAACACAATAGGTCCAGGGGTGGGTTCTACCTACCTTTACTACCGGTTCTCTTCGTACACGTGCTTTTTGCACGACAAAATGTGATCACATGACCCTGGGACACTGCAGCTATCATGTGAGACAGTTATCAACAATTTGAATTTTGATCAAATTGATCATGGGGATGCTGCAATGGTCATAAGTATTAAAAATGGTCGTAAGTCACTTTTTTCAGTGATGTTCTAACTTTGAACGGTCACTAAATGAACTGTTGTGAGGATTACATGTATTTTTGAACTCTATCCTTGCTCCTGACTTTTTGAATCTGACACTGGCTATAGCCATGAGACAGCCATTTTCTGAACTGGAACTGTTAGTCGTAAACATCAGTACTGAAATCATTAATCAAAGAGATCCCTCCTCTGCTGCTGCCATCAGCACTCTTCTTATTCCCTTTACGAGAGAGGCCACAATCGACTTCCATAATTCCCAACATGCTTCGTCGTGGGGATATCAGAGTTTAAGAAGTGCTTTTTTTTGTTTAGTCAATTTAGCGGCAAAATCGACTATTTTGATTAAAGAAAAGAGCATAAGTACTTTTGTTTCCACATGGAGACCGCTTCTGAACTTTGTGCTTGACGTGGAAAAAAGAATGAAACTCTGACTTTGGGTTTTACAGATTAGACTGATAGATCTTTATAGAAATGACTTGTTCCAGAAGTGGGATTCCAATCCCGTTGCTACCGGTTCGCTCAGGGGCGTGCGTGTGCTCGTGCGCGTTGCTTCATGTGCAGAGATGTCCAGGAGGATGGGCAGTGCCTCCCGCCACTGCCACTATTGGTTCACCTTAAATGGGGTGAACCGGTAGCAACCCACCATTAACTTGTTCATACTATTATGGAAAAGCAAAAAGTTGTGATTTGATGTTAATGCCTTATTTTACTGTAACAGAGTCAGAAGTCAATGCTTCTTCTTCTTTTCTTTTTTTCCTCTATCTTTCCTCACTTCTTTCCTCTCTCCTTCCCCCCACTGCTTTTCTATTTACTTTTGTATTTTACAATACTTTATAACTCAATAACTTTATAACTCAAAAATGTTATTCTGTTAAGAAGTATCCCAAGATGAAACAAATCCCTTGATTCAGGGATCAGTTTTAATCTTACATATTTTGTACAGTCCCAGGTTTGATGGATCTTAGAAACAAATCCAATCCCATCAACCTGAAAATCTACCCATCCCTGCCAAAAATAATCTAATGTTCTTGGTACACGTGCTTCCTAGAAATAAACTTCTTTTTTAATCCATGAGATTTATTTTCCCAAAAGCAAAAGGGATGGCTGCTGTCTCTCTCTAAAGAAGGGCCAATCAGGACTGCTCCAGAAATTACAGGACAGCCTAAATGTTCAAGTTTGAAAAGAAGGCATGTTCCAACAAAACAAAAATGCCAGTTGGGAGAAAAACAAATCTAACCTGGGGCGTAGCTGTCCTGTCTTTTGTCAGCAGACTATTCTGGTTCAGCAGTCCAAGAGACAGTGAAAGTTGGTGCTAAGTCAGGATCAGCCACTGGAGAAGGTAAAATTGTAAGTACAATTTTATTCAAAATTAAATGATAAACAGCTGGTAAGAGTCAAAATAGGATGAATTAATTTTATCTAAAAGACAGAGCAACCAATCAGCAAAGAATAAAACAGTAAAATGTTTTCTCAAAATGCAGTGGGACCTGTTTTTCTGTTGAGTGGCATTTTCGTCTTTCTTTTCTTGAAACGAAGTCCTCAAAGCTATGATAACTCACATTCTGTCAGAACAAGAAGATCCTGCAATAGAAATGCTGATGTGTATCCCAACCTTCTAGAGTCATTCCGGATCTTCTTGCCAATATGTTTTTATTTTCTGATGTTCAACATGCCATGACTACTAAACCCTTTCAAATGCTAGAAGCATTTTATTTATTGGTGGAGGCACAATTACAATACTACACTGTTGTAGTCTTTTGTTTATACTACTGTACTACAAAAGTTAAGGTTGCCCTAATTAGCTATTTGAGGGCATAATTAAATTATTTTGTCCAAGTCAAAATTATTCACTTGGTTTGTTCAGGGTGGTCAAAAAAGTACAAGATCAGGATTCTAAGTGACAGCAGTTTGAGTCTTGGACTAAGACGTGGCAGAAACAAGGTTTGAAGATACGAAGAAGTATAATGAATTGAAGTACCATGTTCCCCCCAAAGTAAGACCTCCCTTGAAAATTAACCCTCCCCCAATAATAAGCCTTCTCCGAAAATATTTAAACCCATGCTCAGCCAGTCCCTGCCATTTCCTCTGGTTAGGGTTAGGGAGACAGAGCTAGAAATCAGGTAAGGCGGCAAGAGGATCCCTGTCTTGCTCCAAGCGCCCCAAAATAATAAGACCTCCCCAAAAATAAGGCCAAGTGCTTATTTCTGGATTCAAAAAAATATAAGACAGGGTCTTATTTTCGGGAAAACACAGTAGTGTAAAGTATATTTAGTTAGAAGTCCTTTTCTCAGATTTCTTTTGTGTATTACTTCTTTCTTTTTCAATGTAAATTCAATTTAATGTAAAATTAATTCAAATGTTAAATAGTGGTAAGTTTTAAAGTTGAACAAGAGTTTATGCAGAACCAAAGAGCCACTTGTGTTAAAGAATTGTATGTGACATGTGTTCATATTAAAGTAATTTAATGTATTTGTGAACTTCAGTAAAGCTTAGTATGAAATGTAATTCCATCCTGTGACTTTCCTGCAAATTTATGGAACTCTAAATGATAACTCTCTGGACAATAGGAATAAGTAGGTAATCAGTGTTTTTTAAAACTTTAGGTCCAACCAAAGAAAATGGCTTCAAAGGGAGTATCTATGATGTTTCTGTTCTTTATCTCCATCTCTGTTATCGATATTTCTCAGTCTCAAAACCCACAAGCCTTTCAAAGGAAACATATGACATTTCTGGATAACATAGACCACAACAGATGCAACAGTGAGATGCAAAATAGAAGGATTTCTTTGACTAGGAGTGGATGCAAACGGCTCAATACATTCATCCATGCCCCTGAGAAGCTTATTGACCAAACCTGTGTGTCAGGGAAACCATACGTGATCCAAAATTTGGAATATAAGAAGAGTAGCATGAAATTTCGTGTGACAAGTTGCAGACTTTCTCAGGAATACGGAAAAGATTGCAAGTACAAGGCAGAGGAGAGCAGATGGAAATACATTGTGGTTTCGTGCAACCAAAATGACCGTCCAGTCCATCTGGCAGGGATACTTACCTGGTAAAGTAAGAAGATGAACAAATTTGTTTCTTGTTATGTCCATATAAGGAATTCCTTCTCCTGTCCGCCGCTGATTGGCAGATCAGCCAGCGGGAAATACAAATAGCTGTCATTGGTCAGCTATGCTGCTGGAGCTCTATATAAGCGAGCCGCTGCTAGCTGCTTGTTCCTTTTCTGAGCGTTTAATAGAAAGTGCTGAGTTACTTGCTGTCGTGTCTCTCTCTACCTGCGCCGATCTAACACTTCTCAAGTAGTTGCTTTATTTTATGAGTACAATAATGCATTTTTATGTGGATTTTAGGGAGAAAAGCTTATTTGGTTGTGCCAATATCTTTTTTTAAACCCTCTGATTTAGTTTTGGTGCCCTGAAAGAAAACTAGGTTGAGTTTTTTTCTGAAATTCTACATAGCAAACAGATGCTGAAAAATATAAGGCCAGGGCCTATTTTGCTGTCCTTTAGAAGTGCATCTTCATCCCTTATAAATAGCTGGGGTGTAAAATTGTCCTTCAACACTCTGAAGGAGAACCTTAGAAATATAAATGAACTGCATGGATGATTCTCTTTTCTAGGAATTGCAAAACATTTGGGGAAAGGAAATGGCTTCCCAGATAGTCTCTGAGTTTGTGCTGAGTTTCCCTGTCTGAAACTAATTCTTGTGCAAAGGCAGAATCCAATTTCTAATTACCTATCAAGTCAATCCACAGTTTCTACACACAGACCCAAGTGCTGCACAATGGAGTGAGCACCCATCTTTGCACAGCTGGCCACCTAACAGTTTGACAACACGCAAATGCGAGATAAATAGGTACCACTTGGTGGGAAGGTAACAGTGTTCTGTGCACCTTGGCGTATAATTATGTTGGCCACATGACCATGGAAATGTCTTCGGATAACACTGACTCCCTCGCTAAGAAACGGAGATGAGCACCATGCCTAAACTCTTCTGTTGTGAATGCGTTTCCTAATTTGCAATATTTAGTCTATCAAAGCTATTGTTGTAGTTTTCATATCATGTAGAAAATTGTCAAAAAATTTTTTGTAAGTATAACTGTTGCACAGCTTAGCAATATAAATGTCTACATGTCATTCTCTAAATAATTTTTATGTCTATTTCTGTTCTTGAGTATTTTTTAAAATTTAACATTTCCAACATATTTGACACAGTTCAAGAATGAATAGCCATAGTTGATGCCACTTCTGGAGAAATATAACGTATCTTTATATACAATGTCTCTTAGAAAAGCTGAAAATCACTGGGAAGCTTTGGCTCTGCTTAGATGCATATGCAACTACAACCTACCTACCTTATACACAACCAATAATTATTTTAAGCAACAGCCCAAGGTTTGAGATATATTTTGTTCACGTATAACATTAAATCATGACATTTAATTATTTTACACCAGATTTATTCACCAATACACTAACTCGGAGTCAAGCAAATCTCAACATGGCTTGACCAGTTTGTGAATCTGTCTGGTACTTCATTTCAGCTCTCAAAAACTCACCAGCTCAGATACGAATCACAGAATTATAGAATTTTAATTCAGTTAAATTAAAATTCTCTCTTTCAAAAGGGCCGCTCAAATAGAAGCTTCAGATTATTTTTCAAAGTACACTTGGCAAACAGATTAAGAGAGCCAGTTTGGTGTAGTATTTATGGCACTAGACTAGAAACCAGGAGACTGAGTTCTAATCCTGCTTTAGGCCCAAAGCCAGTTGGGTGATCTTGGGCCAGTCGCCATCTCTCTGCCCTAGGAATGAAGGAATAACAGAATAACAGAGTTGAAAGGGACTTTGGAGGTCTTCTAGTCCAACCCCCTGCTCAGGCAGGAAACCCTACACCACTTCAGACAAATGGTTATCCAATATCTTCTTAAAAACCCCCAGGGTTGGAGCACCCCCAATTTCTGGAAGCAAGCTGTTCCACTGATTAACTGTTCTGTCAGGAAATTTCTCCTTAATTCTAGGTTGCTTCTCTCCTTGATTAGTTTCCACCCATTGCTTCTTGTCCCGCCCTCAGGGGCTTTGGAAAAATAGCTTGATTCCCTCTTCCTTGTGGCAAAATGAACTGTTGTTAAGTCGAGGACTCCCTGTAAGGAACCCCGTTCTCAGGTTGAACGTAGACACATATGGGCGGGACCACTACAGCCGCCCTATCAGTGCTTCGGAGCCTTAGTAGGCTCCGCCTCCTTTCTGCAGCTGTTGTTATTTGAAGGCACGTTTCAGGGCTGGGGTAATCCATGGTGTTCGGTTACCACGGCAACGGAGAACGGCTTTTCTTTTCGGGACAGGAGGAGGGACTACAACCTCACCCGCCCAAGCCCGGCCAAGAGTTCTTTCGGCGGGAAGGCGGGACTTCCTGTCTGTCAGTGTTCTTAGCTGTATTATATATCGTGACCTAACCCGGAAATAGAATATGGGGAAGCTTGGTAACCTGGACGGTCTAGAAGTCGGGTGTGTAAGAGTGAAGGCGGGAAAGCATGGAAAAAATTCCCGTGGCAACTTGCCTCACGATTTTGCTTTCGTTGCTGATCTCCGGGCCGGGCCTGCTACAGCGGAGCAGGAATAATGGCCTGCCCGATGACTCTCTGTCGGCGTTTTCGCTGCGGCCGGCGGCAGTGCGGGAAGGGCAGGGTGAGCTCGAGGGATGATCCCTCTTTTTCCTTCCTTCCCTCCTCCCTTTCTCGGGGAGCGGCTGTTACGTTCTCCCCCGTGGAGCCCTTTCAAAAAGCGAGGGGGAGGATGAAAGCCAAGAGAGATGGAAATGGATCTTCCATGGGAAGGAGCAGGCTACCCTAGTAGTTACGATAAAGACGACTTGAAGGTTCTGTTCTTCATGCTTCATGGAGGACATCTGGCTGGTTGGAAAGGACTTTAGGAGGTCCTGGGGCAGTTACATGAGTCCTTCTATTGTTTTTAAGCATTTAAAGTGCCCAGAGTTACCTTGAGGCAAGATGGGCGGCCTATTAATTTTTATAAATTTTTATAAATAAAATAATAATTTAAAAAATTGAAAGAAATCAGCAAAGACTGATTTCTTCCAGACTTCCATAGAAGACAATCTGGCCTTTTCTCTTAACCTCTGCTAGACCATCCTCATCTTTAATTTCCACGGTCATTTCTTGCTTCTTCCTGGGGCTGATACAATTCATCTAGGCAGCTCCCTTCCTGAGGAATCTTACATAGCAGATTTCTTCCTTCTCTGTTACATTTTGAGTTTAGGCTTCTTGGTGATTGGCAAAGCAGGAGCGAATGGAAGGTAGGTCTGGATTATTTGCAGGCAATCTGTAAAATGTTGGGCTCCCAATATTTTGAAGAATGTGACAGAAAGCTCCCCACCTCAAAAAAATATGCTATTGATAATTGCTTAGATTTGCCAAAAGCAGTGCTGAAACCTTATTTTTCTAGGTCCTTTAATATTTTCATAATAATTTGAAGGCTTCATTCATTCATTCATTCATTCATTTAATTTATATGCCGCCCAACTCCCAGAGGACTCCGGGCGGTTCACAATAAAAAAAACATAAAGGAATTACATTATACAAAATTTAAAAGCAATTTAAAACAATAAAACAGCAAAAAAACATTCATATC
>JANHFM010006148.1:28564-47555 GCA_032468115.1 Grayia smithii | reverse complement strand
TGTCAGAACTGAAGAAGCTTCTCGGATGAGAAGCAAAACGTCTTCAAGGAAAAACAAAGCCCAGTTGCCTTTTGAAGAAGCACCTTTGGGACAACCAGAACTTGGATGACTGAGAAGCTCCATAGACATTCATCTAGCAGGACAGTTTGCTAGATGATTGTCAAAAACCGTCACTCAGGAGCACATCTCCTAAATCAGGGATGTCAAACTCAAGGCCCCCGGGCTGGATGCGACCCATGGGGTGCTTAGATATGGCCCGCACCGCCGCCCTGGAAACAGCAAAAGTCTGGCCCAGGGTGCCTCTGCCAGCAAAAATGGGGCTTGGGAGGGCCACATGCAGCTCCCCTGAGCACCGTTTTCACTGGCAGAGGGCTGCAGGAGGTTGTCCCAGCCGAAAACGGAGCTCGGGAGCCCATTTTCACTGGCAGAGCGCTTGGGCCACAGGCGCCAAGAGTGACGTCACGCTGGCCACGCCCATCCCGGGCCCCGCAAGGTGAATCACAACCCTGATGTGGCCCTCAATGAAACGCGAGTTTGACACCCCTGTCTTAAATGATCGATGGACAATTTTCAGTTCCTTATTTGAAGCTGCAGGCAAGAAAAGATTCCTGATCACTTGAAAAGGAGTTACGCTCTGATTTTCCCTACCAGAGATGGCCCTTGGAGATAAGACCGAGATGTGGTAGATGAGATGGAGGCTGAACGTGTCCTCTGGGGAATCTAGTGACAGCTTATTTCTAGCCCTCTTTTGACTATAAATGGTAAAGCACAGACACACATGCACGCAGGCACAGAATCCAGGGTATGACTCATTCTTTCCTGTGCAAATGTCCTACATGGAAATTGTTCAGGGGAATCTTGGAGGGTTAAAGATCTCAACCAGCTTTCTTTGGATGTAGTTGCTGGACCCAGATATATGGGATGATGTTTAGAACAAGGTACTCATCCCGAACCATTTAATGAACATTATCTGCTCCATGTGACGGAAGCTGCCCAGGTATTTCCTTGTCGAACTAAAAGGATTGGGCGTTCTTTGTGATGAATAGATCTGTGGTTTCTCCCAAGCTTCTGTTGTGTAACCTTTGGGCATAACCAGTTGACCCAACGTAGTAAGGAATGGGATGCCTTGGGAGCTTAATTTGAAAGTCTTTGGGGATGGTTGTGAGAACAGCCCATCAAAAAAAGAAAATAGGGTGATGTTAATTTGGAGGTTGTGTGTGTGCTTGACTGGTTGAATATTTCTCCGCCTTAAGTAAACTTTAATCTGCATTGTGAGTTCCTGAATGGGCTGCTTATACCATCAAATGGAGAATTTGATCAATTGCCATACGTTTCAGGACCCCGCTAGGCAACATCATCAGTTGGTAAGGTTTGCCAACACTCCCTTCTAGGCCTGATGGTGCTACCTAGTTGGGTCATGAAACGTCTGCAAGAAAAGCACCAAGCTCAGAGAGGATCAAAGACCCCACATTTAATTCATTATTGTATTTAACATACTTAGCATTTATTGAATTACAACGTCCAAAATCTGTTGGAATAGTATCGGTCCACAGCAAGACTGTTTTTAGCAAAAAGCATGCAATGGAATCTGTGTGTAGGGTTGTAGCTTGGGTGTGTAAGTGTCCTGAGGTCCTTCGTGGAGTGTGTGTGAGAGAGATAGAGAGGGTTCCCCAAAATTGTCTCGGTAGCAGCCCTTCCCCTTGCCTGTTTCTCTGTGACCGAACCCCTGTAAGCGTCTGAGAGAATTTGGCTCAGCTGAGCCAACCCACACAAGCGTAGAGTAAGAAGCAAAGCAGTCTTAGATGGGGGGAGCCCCTCCCCAGAGCTCTTCCTATTTTAGTCTCCCCTCCCCCGTTTTTTTCAATTTTTGGAAGCAGAACAGAAAAGAGGAGGAAAAAAATGTTGGCAGAATATTATCTCTCTCTCTTTTGGGGTTATGCTTGGTTGCCTCAGCAACCTCTTGGAAAGTTGACAGGATCTGAGCTCCTAAGCACCAAATAAGGGTAGTAGGATTGGGGTGGGGGAGAGACACACCAAAAAGGGGGTCTTTTCTCCCCCCAATGGACCGCCTCCGGAGATGGAGGTGAGTCTCAAGGAGGCAGAACGCGGCAGACCCACGTGATCTCCAGGAGTTTTGTGGAACAGCAGGAGACGGAGCATGCCTGCTGGGTGCCTCAGGGAAAAATCCTGGAGAAGGTCTACGTTACTTCCAAAAAAGGAATGTTGGGGGGGGGGGGGAAAGGAAGCTTGTGCTAGTAATCTCAACTCCGTTTCTGCTCTCAGCTCTTTGTGTTATACTTTATTCTAAGGGAGGGCAAAAGTTATCCGGGACAGTTGGAAGAGGTTGAATTGAGTTGCACCTGGAGGAGAACCTTCTCTTCAAGCATTAGATGTTCTTCTTGGTGAGCTGGTCAACGTGACCTCCAAAAGCCACCTTAGATGGGATACAACTCTTCCTCTGTCACCCTCCAGTGAGGAAGCGATTCCCTCTGCTCGCTCTTTCTTGCCACTCCAATAAAAGTGGTGAGGGAAATTGGTGCTTAGTTCCTACTTCTTCTAATTCAAACTAATTTGAATTGCAAACCCTTCTTGGAAACTGGCTTCCATGCTGGGTGCAGAGGGGTGTATTTAATTTTTGAAAACATTTGTTCCTTCGTTGCAATGCACCCAAGTGCCCGAGGCATCTGCAGGATGAATTGAAAGGCACTTTTCAAACAGTCCAACGGGTATCGGGTTTGGAGACGATGCTAACTGTGGGACTAGCTGGAGATCTTGGCGCCAAAATGGTAAAAACCGGGGCTATAATGCTGAACGGTGTAAAAAGAGAACCCGGAGAGGCAGATTATTGTTGTGAGTGTTTTGTTTTGCGTCGCTGCTCAGAATAATGCAACTCTGTGCGTTCCTTCCCTCGCTTAGGCACAGTTCCTAAGGTTGTGGTGGGTCAGTCTCGGCCTTTATAGTCCTCCACTAATAACCATTCAAAGTTACAATGCCGTTGAAAAAAGTGACTTACAACCAGCTCTCACACTTGTTGTGTCACCTCCGTGATCATCAAGATTTGGGTGCTTGTCAACCCAAATTTATTTATGATGGTTGCAGCATCCCAGAGTCACGTGATCGGCTTCTGACATGCAAAGTCAGCGCGGGCAGTTGGATTCACTTAGTGACCCTGTGATTCAGTTAACAACTGAAGTGTTTTGCTTAACAACCATGGCAAAAAAGTCATAAAATCAGGCTTGTGCTTAATTGTAAGCCGCCCTGAGTCTCCGGAGAAGGGTGGGATATAAATGGGATAAAAAAAATTAAAAAAAAAATCGGGCCCCAGTTATGGCTGTAAGTTGAGGTCCACCTACTCAATAACGCTCATAGTGACGGAAAGTCTAGATTTAACAGCTACGCAAGATGGCTTAGAAGAATCTAGGGCAGCAGCAGACATTTGCAGGGAGAGCATGAATGTTGTATGATTCATCTGAGCTGCTATGAGATATCAAGCACAAGCCATTGCAACTGGGGTTGCCCACCGCTTTCTTCTCCTTCCAGGAGCCTGGTCCAGCGAAGATGGCCGTGACCAGTAGCAGCATCCCCGGTGCTGAGAAAATCCCCACCACCAAGTCCACCCTTTGGCAAGAAGAACTGAGAAGCAAAGACCAGTTGGATGGGAATGTGGGCATCGGCTCGGTCCCTGGCTCTCTGCCAGGGCAGGCACCCCCAACGTGTTCCCTGAAGGACTCAGTCCTGGAGAGCAAAGAAGGTAAGAGCGGAGTCCTAAGCGTTAGTCAAACCAGAGGGAAGGTCCAGGCTAGAAGATCTGGGATCCACCATGTTCTTAATTTTTGTCATCAGAGCTTTTATCTCTGCTGTCTGGAGCCCCGAGCTCCAAAAGATAAGAAGACAACTTGCTTCTTCTTCTTCTTCTAAGGCTTTTCTGGTGTCCTCATTCCAGGGTTATGACTGAAGGGAACTGGGGTCTTTGCCAGAAAACAAGATAAGACAAATTACGGACCAGCCTCGGTTGCAAAAACAGCAACCTTGAGAAGCTGGTTAGACTTAACTCGGGTGGCTTCAGGGGCATCCAAAGAACAGGACATTCTCAACAATGATCCTGGAGCAACACTGACCTTTGTACTGCAAGAATCCAAAGAGGTGGCTGTAGGAGACGCAGGGCTTCTCGTGAGGATCTCACCACACTTAGGATGGAGGCTGGGTTCCCTGAGGGTAGAATTTGAACCTCGGCATTTTATTTACTAGAGGTGTTTCTGAATGTTGAATATTTTGCCCTACCTGCAGATACTTGCCCTACTTGCAATAAACTGTGGCCTTCCTAGATTTGTTATGTCTTGGTGGATCTTCTAAGCCAGTCAATGTTTCTCAACCCTGGCAGCTTGAAGGAATTAGGAAGATGCCGTCATCCCTGTGTCCCAAGTGAGAGATCCCAGTTAATAGAATAGCAGAGTTGGAAGGGACCTCGGAGGTCCAACCCCCAGCTCAAGCAGGAGACCCTAGAGTAGGGGTCTCCAACCTTGGCAACTTTAAGACTTGTGGACTTCAACTCCCAGAATTCCTCACCAGCTTTGCTGGCTGAAGAATTCTGGGAGTTGAGGTCCACAAGTCTTAAAGTTGCCGAGGTCGGAGACCCCTGCCCTAAACTATTCTAGATAAGTGACTATTCAGTCTCTCTTAAAAAACCTCCAGTGATGGAGCCCCACAACTTCTTGGTGGCAACTTGTTCCTCTGATTAATTGCTCTCATTGTCAGGAAGTTTCTCCTTAGTTCCAGGTTGCTTCTCGCCTTGATTAGTTTCCATCCGTTGCTTCTTCTCGGGTGATCCGGTAGTGATTGTGTCAAGTAGTTCGGAGAACCGCTAGCGATGGCGGTGCCAGGCTCCGCCCACCGGCCCAGGTGTCCTTACTTCCTGCTTTGCTGGCTGAGGAACTCTGGGAGTTGAAGTCCATAAGTCTTAAAGTTGCCAAGGTTGGAGATCCCTAGTTTAGGGTCCACTGGTTTATTGTCCTCACTGTCAAGAAGTTTCTCTTTAGTTCCAGGTTGCTTCTCGCCTTGATTAGTTTCCATCCATTGCTTCTTGTCCCGCCTTCAGTTGCTTTGCAGAATAGCTGAGCCCCCCCTTCTTTGTGGCAGCCCCTCAAATATTGGAAGACTGCTATCATGTCACCCCTGGTCCTTCTTTTCATTAGACTAGACATGCCCAACTCCCACAATCATTCTTCTCTCTCTCTCCTTTCTCAACCTCTTCCTCTCGTTTCTTCCATGCTTTCCTCGTCCTCCAGAGGAGGCTGCCATGAACGGTGACCGCAACGACTGCGGGCGGAAGACGCGGGTAGAAAGCGGCTACTTTTCCTTGGAGAAGACCAAGCAGGAGGTCAAGGCAGAGGAGCACCAGATGCCAAACCTGCCGTCCCCCCCGAGCCCCTGCACGCCCAACCACAGGTACGGTGACCCCAAATCTCAGCAGCCGAGCGATTCCTTTCCTTCTTCAGGTACCTGGCCGGCCGGCCGAATGGTGCACAGTTTCTCTCTCAATTCCCTGGATGTCCGAGGCCTCCGGCTCTCCAAGCACAAGGACTCCGCCGGCCGCAACGGGGCAAGGACGGAGGAGCGACGCAACGGCCCCTTTGCCTTTAAAGTCAGCCGCAAATATTCCACCCTGGCCGATGTGCCCAAGGCGATTCGCATCAGTAACCGCGAAGCTTTTCAAGTCGAGCGGAAACGGCTGGAGCGAAGTTCCCGGGCGAGGAGTCCCGGACGAGAAGAGGTAGCTCGGCTGTTCGGGAATGAGAGGAGGTAAGACCCGAATCTGGGCATCGCTTTTCGGCAGACGGAGGCTAAAAACGGTCCTTTGGAAGGGAGGTTTTGCCCAAAGAGATTGGATGGCTGGGTTGGGTTTTGAAGCCTCCTACAGGTAGTCCTTGACTTATGACCACAATTGAGACCACAATTTTAGTTGCTAAGCAGAACGGTTGTTAAGTAAGTTTTGACCCATTTTACGGCCTTTCTTGCCACAGTCGGTAAGTGAATCACTGCAGTTGTTCAGTTAGTCACACAGGTTGTTAAACGAATCTGGTTTCTCCAATGACTTTGCTTGTCAGAAGGAATCACGTGATCCCAGGACACAACCGTCATAAATGCGAGCCACTTGCCAAAGGTCTGAATTTTGATCATGTGACCATGAGAATCCTGTAATGATCATGCGAAAAATGGCCATAAGTCACTTTTTTCAGTGCTGTTGTAACTTTGAATGGTCACTAAACAAGCTGTCGTAAGTCGAGGACTATCTGTATTTGTCTCGCTGGTTGCCGAAATGGGTGGATCAAACAAGACATCAGAATGTTGCTGGTGCATCAATGAAACAATGGCCAGAGCAGCAGCATTCTTGTCTTGTTAACAGGATGGTGCCTGAAAATGTGTTACATGCCGTCCTCGTTTAGTGACCACAGTTGGGACCGGCAACTCAGTTGTTAAATGAAACGGTTGCTAAGTGAAATTATTTTCCTTTTTATGATCATCCTTCAGCTTTCCTTTGCTTTACACATCTGCAAAGGTTTGCAAAAACAAGGTTGCAAAGTGATTTTTTTGATCGGTCACTAAATGATGAATGACAGTCTGTACTGCGTCAGAAGTACTCGTGATAAAGAAGGGAAAAAGAATATTTTAAATTTTTGCCATCCTAGAAATATATTTTTGCAGAAGTTGTGCAAGCATACATTCAGAATTTGGCCATGAAATGTGAATCATGTTTGTTTCCTTAATTTCTTTCTTTCTTTTTTTTAAAGACTACGTTTCTAGCCCTCATGGGAGGGAAACGGGAGCATGCACAGACAGGCCCTCCAACAGGACTTTGGCCCAGAAGGTCAAACCTGAAAGCTTAGCATGGCTTGTGCTTCGGCCCGCTTTTCTATGTGGTCTTAAGCAGCTTGCACAAAATACAGGCGCATTGCTCCTTTGCAAGCTTGCGTGGAGAACAGAAAATGTTTGCTGGGCACTTGAGTTCAAACCATCCAATAAATGGTCTTATTGCCTTAATAAGGACCCCAATTTCCCCTCCATCTCTTTTGGGGACCAAATGATCCAGTTTTTGCCATAGGGAAATGTTTTGACGCTCTCTAGTAAGCAGCTGTACGAAAACGGGTCCCGTAGAAAAAGAAAGCAACAGCTCTTTAGGACAAAACCCACCTTCCCTTTTCAGGAAGGAGCCACGTAGGGCAAAGTTTATTTACTTATTTATAAAATTTATTTCCCGCCCATCTCGTATCCAATGAGTCTGGGTGGCTGACAACATAAAAAATAATTGGGGAAAAATACCATTTGAAATCATCCATCATAGAAACACCGCAGATAAAAAACATTAACGGATAAAATCAAGGAGATGAGATGGCCGAGGAGGGAGCTGGACACATTGTGTGTGTATGTGTGTGTGTGTATTTGGGGGGTGGAATTGAAGTTTAATTAGTGACCTGCTTTGGAATCAATTCTGTGCTACGGGTTGCATCCACCCCACGATATTTCACACGTGCGCACACAAAAAAACCTGGGTCCCAAAAGCAAACTAAGATGGTTTATTCTGTTTGCCCAGTTTAGTCATTTTTAAATTTCATCCTGGGTATCTTAACGTTTGTCAAATTATTGAGGAATAGCTGAAGGGCAAGTAATACTGGGTGATTATTAGCAAAATATTCAACAGGGAATAAAACAGAATTCTATCACGGGTTCAGATCTTTCCCTAGGTCACTAAAATCCCATCTTAGTTATTCTGACCCTGTCCTGCTTTCTAAAACACAACGGGCTGCTACCACAGGTATTCATTATAGGCGTGCCTTCATGAGGCCTAGAAACTTGCTTTAGGAAGGAAGCTAAACCATGCGCTTTTTGAGATAATAGGTACCAGGCATCAGATGTGAGGAATTCCCTTCAGACGTTTTGTTGGATATTCATAGGAATTCGTAAGAATCTTCTCAGAAAAGCAGGGAGAATATGCAGATTGGAGGGTTGTGAGCATATTGGCCTCCCAAAAGATAAAAGAGAATTTTTCTCCAGTTGCTTCCTAAACCTCCACCAGATCTTGCTTGCTCGTAGCAGATGTCGCTCGCACCAGCTGAAGAACAGTTCTTCTTCTTTTTTCCAGAATTGGCTAACAAGAAACCCTCAAACGGGCTATAAAAAAATTCCGCCCCTCACCAGCTAATCTTCGGAGGTTCTTGATGGTTGATGAAGCTTGTTTGTAAGCTCCAGGTGGCTTCAGACACACCTGTTTGCCCTGCTTGCATAAATAAACCCCCTGCTATTAAACGGACATTTGCCTGCCTTTCTGCCAATCTCCATCCGTTGCTTTGGGCTGCTTTAGTAACTGATTTCTCTGACTGCTTCATTAACATTCTTGTCCATCCTTGAGTGGAGTTTGTTGTTTGGGAACAAAGCAAGCTCTGTAACCAACATTGGCATGTCTCGTCTTCCTATAATCCTAGATTCAGAAGGGCACCTGATGTCCAAGTTGAAATAGAATACAGAATAACAGAGCTGGAAGGGACCTTGGGAGGTCTTCTAGTCCAACCCCCCTGCTCAGGCAGGAAACCCTATAACATTTCAGACAAATCCACCCCTTGAAACCATCCTAGTCTCAAATTTTTTCTTCCAAAGGTATTTACAAAATCCAACTGATTGGGGGGGGTCTTCAAATCCTTTCCTGTCATTCTCGTTGTCTGTTCCTGTTCCGAACCCTTTCAATCCACCAGTTTATTCCAGGCCATCAAGGATTAAATTGGACTGAAAACTGCAGTTTTCCAACTCTGTGTGTGTGTTTTTAAAGGCCAGAGAAACAGACCTTTTAAGCAATTTAATAAGGGTGCTTTGCCCAGGACTATTAATAGCAAAGAGGTTTTGCAAAAGTTGGCCTCCTGATTGAAGAGATGTTAGCTTATCTGGAGTCAGTTAGCTTTGCTGCCATGTGAGCTGAAATGCATACTGTGTCTCAGCTTCTACCTTTTTATACAGCTAGTTCTTGACTTACGACCGCTATTGGCTCTCCAATTTCCATTGCTAAGCAAGGCGGTTTTTAAGAGAGCCATGCCTGGTTTTTTACAACCTTGTTGGTTGTTAAGTCAACCACTGCAGTTGTTAAGTGAATCATACGGTCATTAAGCAAACCCAGCTCCCCTTATTGTCTTTGCTTGTTGGAAATGGCTAGGAAGGTCACAAATAGTGATCACATGATCCCCAGACCCTAGTTGTAAGTTTGGGGACTCATTCTAAGTTGCTTTTTTCAGGGATGTTGTAACTTTGAATGATCTCTAAACGAATGTTTATAAATCAAGGATTATCTGCATCAGTCTTCCTTAGTTTTCTGTCCCGGTCAAAAACCATGCCAGCTGGATTCTAAAAGTTTAGGGAAGATGGTTCTGTGTTTGAGTAGAAAAATGAACAGGAGGATACCTGGACTGCAGTTTTCTGCTTCTTGAACTTTTTGCAAACTTAAAATAGATATATATATATAGTCATGAATGCTACAATTTCTTTTTAAGCCCTTGGCTGAGAATCCCAGTCGTAGAGAGTCCACGTCAGCTTTGAAATTCCACCACTTGAGTATACTGTAAACATACGCATCTCCCTTGAGCAAGTTGCTCAAGACTTGTGCCCTGTGAAAGATTTAGAAATATTTGGATTTTGGTTTGAAGTATAGATCAGCTAAGATGATGCTGGAGATGTACTGGACATATTTACATTTACGTGCGAGGGTTTCGTAAAACACGTCTCTGGGAAAAGCATTTTTATGATGAAGCTGGGAATTCCTTTAACCGTTTCCTATCCGAGTCCTCAAAACATTGGTAGGGATTTATGTCTGTTAAATTAGATTGAATCCGGTTTAAATTGGGAGCAAATCCCAGATTCCCCAGGATGAGAAAGATTAGACCGAAAGGATAGCTCATGGCAGCTGTGCCCATCCCTGTTGACACCCCAGAATGTTTCTTTTTAGCAAGTGGGTTTTCTAATTCTGGGACATCGAAACACCCAACTGTTCATTTAATTTCACACTTCAATAGAATTTTCCTACAAAATAAGATCCCTGCATTGTCATATCCTTTGGAGAGAAGTTACAGGTTTTGTGGAAGAGTTTGCCTAACATTCTTTAATTTATGATTTCACCTGTGGCATTTTGCACATTGTGCACAAATCAAACAATCTTGAAATCCCAGATACAGCTAGTCCTCACTTAATAACCACCTAGTGACCGTTAGAAGTTACAACAGACCCCCTCAAAAGCTACTTATGACCCGGTTCCAGATTCTGACAGCTCCACATCCTCCTGTGGTCACATGACCTGGTTTCGGGTGCTTGGCAACTGGCTCATCTTTACAGGTGAGGGTCCAGTCATGTGGGTGCCTCGACTTACGACCGTCATGACTTAACGATGGAAATTCTGGGCTCCACGACAGTCATAAGTCAAGGACTGCCTGTGTCTGTGTGGAGAGCCGAGTGTAGAAACTTGTCTTCAACCATAAGGCTTGCATGGTTATTGCAGCCAATTGTGGACAAATAGTTTCAGCATGCCTCATTGACCGGTACAAGTAATGTTCAATTTAACCAACCATTCAAAGTTACAACCGTTGCAGAAAATGTCGTAAGATTGGACGCGGTCATGTGGTGACCCTCTTAACAACCGGCGTGACTTACAACGGAAATTTCAGGCTCCATTACAGTTGTAAGTCGAGAATTACCTATATATGTTGTAAAAAATCTTCCTCTCTAGCCTTACACTGAGAGAAGGGGTGACTTGAAAATACAAAACCAGAGGGAGAAATTCCATCAGTAGGATTTTACATAACTCCTGGTCCCCGTGTCTGCTTCCACCACTGAAACTAAAGCATGCTATTAACAAACATATTTTCTTTTTATTTTTTCATTTGAGTCTTTGTTTATTTATTCATGCATTCCACCCATTCATTCATTATTCATCAAATTTATACGGCCGCCCGTCTCATGAAAAAATAACTGGGTGGTACTGAATGGAGTTTGCATAAATACAGCCCTTTGATCTGCTGTTGATTTTCTCTCCTCATTTCCATCTTCCTGCTTCATAACAGACCAAAGAAAGGAAACATTGACTATGGAAAGCAACAACAATCTAATGACTTTGTCAAAAAGGTTTGAAGTTCAATCCCTGGCATCTCCAGGCTTAGATTCAGGTAACAGGTGATGGGAAAGGCTAGGCCTAAATCTTCCAGCCATGCTACTGAACAACTGTCCTCAGAGGAGAAAATGCTGAGCTCGATGAACAAAGAAACCATCTCCCCCATGTTAGTGTCCTCCATATTTGTTGAGATGGCAACTCCAGAATTTCCACCTGGCTGGGGAAGCCTTGAATAGTTGGACAATTTCCTGATTCAGACTTCAGAAAGTCATACTGAAAAAGAAACCGTGTGAAGGAATCTTGAGTTGGGCAACAGTTATGATGAAACAAAAGACCACTCCAGAGAGTATCTTATTAATAAGATACCTCTAATCAGCTCTATCAATAAGAACGGACACATCTATATTTTACCAATCTGCAATCTATAGATAAAGAGTTTAGACTGCACATAGGAATGTCTGTGAAATCTCACTTGCTACTCATCCTAGAACCCTTCAAGTGTTTGGATCATGCTACAATGGCCAATAAAAG
Organism: Grayia smithii; assembly: GCA_032468115.1. Classification (NCBI taxonomy): domain Eukaryota; kingdom Metazoa; phylum Chordata; class Lepidosauria; order Squamata; family Grayiidae; genus Grayia; species Grayia smithii. The sequence goes on along the minus strand of JANHFM010006148.1, from coordinate 35,887 downwards.
GACAAAATGCCTCCAGAGTTACCAAATGGTCTATAGTTCCTCATAAATTTCCTTAATCTACTTTGCTACCTTGGCAAATAACAGAAAGAACCTCTTAGACTATCAAGTCCTGGAAGAATTGTTTGAAGGCGACATAAACCGGGTGGAGATTTGAGCACCCAACACAATGGGGAATGTCAAGAGCAGCAGCGTGTAGGGAAGAGATGCCAAAGATATTTGAGTAAATCAGGTTTCCTCACATCTTGCCTTTGAGATGGGTAGGACCGAAAGATGGAATCCTTCCATGATGGCTACTATGGACTTAGTAGCCGAGCACATCTGGAGGGGCTGTGACTGGAGGAGGCTAATGAACACATTTCCAAAGGGCGAGACCTGGAAGGTGACTAACACACAGCCTCACTATAAAAAGATTCAGACACACCATGTATTTCCTTCCCCATAAAATATTCATGGGTGCATGCGAACTGAAACCTGGAGCCTTTTCCAACTTTGTGCTGCAGTAATAACAGAGTTTTATAGGAAACCTTCTCATTTTATTTATATCGGGCTATAAATACGCTGCTCCATCAGAGACAGAACCGCAGGCCTAGACTAGCCCTGGCTTCCAGGGCTCTGCGAGGACACAAGTCCAACAATGGAAAGGAAGGCGGGTTACGCAATCTGACGTTAGGCGCCCATTTTAAGATGGATAAATCAATACTACGACGTTCAAAAGAAGGGGAGAAAAGTTAACTTCCTGTATTGTTCTTGTTGTAAAAACACATCCACTTGTAAACAAGATTTCCACTGGCTGTTTTATGGGGGGCGGGGGTGGGGGAGAGGGGATTGTGCAACCCAATAGTACACAAACAGCCAAATGTTAGCTTAACCTCACCTATCGTAACGAGAGTTAAATCAGTGGTCAATGTAGACTTTGGACTTAAGTGTATGCTTAAGAATATGTTGTTTTGTTTTGGGCATGGAGGCACTGACAAAAATTCTCCAGCAGGCAGGAATGACAGCCCCCTTTCTCCTTTTGCCCCTCCCCCACACCTCAAAACTGTCTAAGGAAAGTTTGGGAGAAATGGCTACAAACTCAGGAATATAAGGCAAATCAGGACTGAGTCCACTTTCTGTACGGATATGATGGGTGCAGTGGTGGGTTTCCAATATACTTACCACCGGTTCACTGTATGCGCGAACCTCAAACACGTCCCTAAATAGGACGGCATAGAGCTGGGACAAGTGAGTGGACTCACCCACAATCTCTGCTACCAGTTCGCGTGAACTGGTACGAACCGGCTGAATACCAGCTCTGGACAGGTGGCATTCTTGCTGTATACCAAGTGCCTAAACAGGAAGCTACAATCAAGAGGAAAAAAAACCCCTCTGCCATCATTTGTTGTGGAGTAGGAAATGTTCCTTCTGATCATTCATGGCTTTTCACAGCCTGCAGAAGCTGGGCATGGAAATGACAGCTCCTGGCTCAGAGAAGAACAAAAATCTCTAACTGAAGCAAAAATATCCAACAGTTGAATGCATTCCAGAACTGAAGAGCGCAACAAGCCAACAAGCCTTCCCAGTGACATGCTGAGTAACATCTCCAGTTTGGAGGTGCAGCAGCCTGCTGAGGTTCAGCCAAGCTACTCGTTACACTTCCTTCCCCACCATCCTTCTCATTTTTTCTTTGTTCCCCAGCTGCAGACCAAGGGTGTCAGATTGGGTTTGGGGACAGGGCAATGCTTAAAATACTCTGTTTTCCCAAAATAAGACATCCCCCTGATAATAAGCCCAATCAGGCTTCTGAATGCATGGCAATAAGGCCAAGCGCTTATTTCAGGGTTCCAAAAAATATAAGACAGGGTCTTATATTTACTCCCCTGCTTTTCTGATTGCTGCCCCCCACCCAAGCCTGGTTTGCCAGCTTTCTTTTGAAGACAGCTGATGCCCCGTAAAAATATCCAACCTGAAATTGCATGGGTTATATCACAGAGAGGTTAGGTATCAGGGCATGCTCCAGTATTAAATCTTAAGTCTTGTGGGGAACAGGGTCCTGTCTCTTTAAGCATGCAGCTTGATGTTTCTTGTAGACAATGCAGCTTAATGACAAAGAGGTTTGATTGGATCTGGAGAGATCTTGTCCTGACAATCAGGATGGAAACAATGCAGCTAGATTATTCAAATCAGCATGTTGACTGCACAGCAATATCTTTGAAATAAATGGTTTGAAAGCTTCAACTGGTGAAGCTGGTTAGCAGGCGGCTGGGCCCAGGTTGCTAACTCTTCCGGGCTGTGATATCAAATGATTCCATCATTCGTTGTTTATTTTAAACTACGCTGGCACCCAATTAGCTCTTCAGCTGTTTTTAGAGCACGGTTCACCTAACTAGCTTTGGGTATTCGGGGTTAGGGAAAGTTGGTCTAAAGAAGATATTTCTCCATGGCTCTATTTGAACTGTGGAGCCCTTGGTGGGGTCTCTGAGCTTGGTTGTTTGCTTGCAGATATTTCATTGCCCAACTAGGTAACATCATCAGTGCTAGTGAGTGCGGGGTTTATTCCCTGTTTATATGCAGTAGCTTTCCCTTCCACTTTTGGTGGGGATGTGCTTTCTCCTTGGCATCCATGAACACTAATTGGTAAGGCACAAGGCACAATGAAAACTCCTTAATTGCACAACACATGTACAGGCTGAATCTTTATGTTTATTATAGACACACTGAAATAAACCATATTTACAACCCTTCAAAAGAGACAATAAAAAAATTAAGAAGGAAACAAGATCAAAACACTGCAAATCAAAGCACACACCCCTGCAGCAACTAACGCCCAGAGAAGCACAGATACACTCCAGACAAACCATCAAGCAGAAATCAGGACCATACTCCCAAGAACAAGCAAGGCGAAAGCCACACCCCCAGCATCATTGGCAAGACAAGTTACTATACATAAGCTAAGTGCAAACCTCACACTCGCTAGCACTGATGATGTTCCCTGGTTGGGTAATGAAAGGTCGGTAAGAACATAACAAGCTTAGACAACACTGAGGAGTCCACAATTGAACCCTGAGCTGCATATATTTTCTTCTCTCGGGATCTATTTGAATTTTTTTATTTTTTAGCGAAACTTTGATTTTTTTCCTCGTAACCAATCAGCCACTAAACTAACCTCACCTGTCACTAAAACAGGAAGAAGGAGGATCCTGTCTTGCAGGAGGTACTGCTAACTTCTCTTTTGCCTCTGAATCCATAATAGTGTGGGAATAGGAGGGGGCTGGGTGGGAGAGGGCTGCCCACTCTTCCCCACTTGTGTCATTCCGTGCAGCAGTAAATCAATATGAAAATCAATTCATCCACTGATATATTTTATCAAGATACATGAGACAATGCCACATTTCATTTACAGTGCAGATGCTTCAAAAAGCCAAGGTCATCAAGGCAGAAAAACCGGCTGCCAAGGAGCAAAATTCCACCGCTCCAGATTGCCTGCAAATCAAAAGAGCAAATGGGATGGGTAGAAGTGATGCAGAGGGGACAATTACAAAGCCACGGGGAAGGCTGGGCTCCTCGGACGATCTTTTGCAAAGGATTGCGTCTATGTGGGGAGCAGAGCATGGCCCAGCAGCATGAATGATCTGATTTGAGCCGGTTGACAGGCACCATGGTCTGTCACTCAGCGAAGACATGTTCAAGAATAATTCCCCTCTGCTCTCAAGTTATTTTCTTTCTCAATAACCTCAATAAAAATAAGAACCCAGGAGGCTTTCTGGTAACCTCTCTTGTGGGACCAGAAAACCACAAGGACTCAGAGAGCGGTGTTAACTCAGTGGGAGCTCTGTTTTTTCCATTTTACTTCTTTTCTTTCTTGGAAACAGACCCAAGAGATGCCAGCCTTCCCTCTTCACGGTTTTATTTTCAGGGGTCCCAAGGCAGCTCACAAATAAAGCCATGTCCACACAACCATGGTTAGCACTACTGCAAAACACAGAGAGGCAGACCTTCAGCCAAGGTTCCAGATGAGGACATGAAGAATCTGAAGCAGTGGAAAGTTAGTAGAAGCTCAAGGGATCAGGAGATCCTTAGCCCAGGTCAACCTACAATACTCTTGACAGTTTCAGTACTGGGTTCAGCTCCTGTGAATTTGTTTCATAATCTCCTTGAACCTTTAGGCAGGTCAACCTTTGGCTGAGCTGACTGAGAATGACCTGGAATTTATAATCCATAACATTTGGGAGGGACTAAGTTAGAGAAGATTAGTTTACAAAACTATCTGATGGCCTCCAGGCACTTTGGATAGTATCTCCCACCATTTAGCTCTGCTGGAGCCAAGAAGAATTGAAATCCCAACCTCTGGGAGCTGTTGGACTGCCCAGGTGGGCCAATCTCCTCAACTCAACTGAAGCTCATCTCAGATCAAGAGAGATTGGTTTATTTAGTTGCAGGAAAGCAATCAAATATGCAATAGATGCTAATTTTGTGTGCACACCTGAGGTCTTCTGATAACGTCAGTAAGGTCTCCACGCTGCCTGTGGATTAAAATTTCATAGAGCCATGATTTCATCAGTTGCTGAACTACAAAGGATTAATTAACAGCCAGGGAAGAGCTCCTGGGTTGGAAGAACAGTATTATACCAAAATATCTCTATCTTTGCTCTCCAGATGTCACTCGACGCAGGAGGGGAGGGAGGGGGCTTTGATGAGAATATGTGCTCCCTTGTACTGTGAAAAGGTTCGAACTACGCATTGTTTCTGAGGCCAGGTTTCCATCAGAAGAACCAGATTCCTCCTAGGTTGAGGGACTCTGGCTCAAAAGGTAAACCAATGGGGCCTTTCCCTTTCCATAGGAGGGAGGGAAGGAGAGAGGAATTATCTATTTATTTTTAATCACACCTTGATTCATTTTAATCTATGCTGATTAGTGTGCATTCAAAGTGACAATAAAGTTATTCTACTCTACTCTCTAATACTCCTTCGTCCTCCTATTTTCTTCACAACAACAACCCTGTGAGGTAGGCTAGGCGAGAGAGAGAGAATGACTGGCTCAAAGTGCCCCAGCTGCCTTTTGTGCCTAAGGCAGTACTAGAACTCATGGCCTTCTGGTTTCCAGCTTTGTGCTTTCCCCAAACTGGCTGTCGTTTACTTTGAATGGTTTAAAACTGCCCTCAGCACACCTCTTGCCACCTGTGACAGTTGGAGTCGGCCTAGGGAGGGCAGGAAAAGGTCTTGTGGTACAAACCGTATCTCAACTTCCATGAAGTATTTCCTCAGTGGGTTGTGGGAATGCTGGATTTGCGCTGGATTTGGATGGAGACTTGGAAACTGGCTTCTTCAATAGCTCCTCCTCAAATCGAGTGAAGCACAGAATGGAGAAACCCCAACGATGAATCCTGAGCCTGGCACACTGTCCAGAATGGCTTAAGTTGCATCCCATCCTGAAGAGAGATTGGTCTAGATCACGGGTCTCCAACCTTGGCCACGTTCAGCCTGGGAGACTTCAACTCTCACTCAGCAAAGCTGGCTGGGGAATTCTGGGAGTTGAAGTCCACCAGGCTTAAAGTGGCCAAGGTTGGAGACCCCTGGTCTAGATGGCATCAAAGGCCAGGCCCAATGGGATGATCTTAGCTTGCGGGAACAAAGTTTCTACTAACAAACTCCACGGAGTTTTGGAAACTCCGTGGAGCATCTTGGCAGCTATTTTAAGCCCTGTGGTCTTCTCCACATTCTCCAGCAGCAGAGAAAGGAGACTGGAGGTCCACCTCTGCTCCCTGGAAAACTAAATCCCTGCACCAGATTTAAATCCCAAAGTGTCCACGGCTGATGGTCCTCCTCACACCTGGAGAAATCAGCACGGCTGAAGTTTGTCTAGCACAAGTGGCCGAGCGAGAGACTCAATTTTTCCCCCCTGCTTCTTGTCCTGGGGAAGATAAATGAACGAGCTGTCAGCCGAAGACAGGCTAAGCAGTTGTGTTTCTGTAAAGGGGCAGTGGAAGTGTCTTTGATTAATGAAACCTTAATACTTAGTTGGTTCCAAAGCCCTTTTTTCAGACAGGAATCATGGAAGAGAGATTCTTCCCCAGCAAGCAAGCAAGGAAGAAGAAGAAGGAGATGGGTCAAGATTCCTCAGGATTCTGGGTAAAGAGAAGGGCTTTGACCAAAGAGACGAGGAAGAGGAAGGTAGAAGCAGCTTTCTTACACCAACTTGTGGAAACCTTTCCCAGCAACCTCTGTCCTTGCCTAGAGGAGGAATGGCAATTTCAGGGTAAAAAAAGCCTCTCTGGTCACATAAGTGGCACATCCGAGATGAGGCTTTCAGGAAACCAACCAGCAATAGAGGTCAACCCAACGGCCACAGCAAGAAAGCAGCCTTAATTCAGGGAGGGCAGCTGGACAGTTCTCCCAGCCCTGAGACTCTTAGGCCAGCAGCAACCTGCCCTTCGGTGCCTGCAGCCTTGTGGATTCAGTGTGGAATTCAGCACCTTGGAGGGCACCAGGATCTGGTTGAGACTGGTTTTCCTCTGGGAGAGAGAAGCCGCCTCATTCCCTGGCCTTGAGAGTGCCTCGGATGCTAAGCAGGGGCCCAAGAAGGTTGTCCCTCCCTCCCCACCCTCACAAGGCCTCTCTACTGACCATCCTTGGGGGCCACCTTTCCTCCAAGGAGCTGAAGATGGACGCAAGTGCTGTCTCTTCCTCCACTTTGGCTTTGCAAGGTACTTCCCCAGGCTGGAGACTTCCAAAGAGCTGCTTACTGAACAGCAAAGCCTGCTCCTTCGTGGCCAAGAGGGTCCGGGGTCTTTGTAGCACTAATTCTGGCATTTCCTTGCCAACCACAGGACATCAGCTGGGGGAAGGAGTTACAGAACCATTGCATGAGGCTTTCCAGCTACTAAGGCAAGGGCTTTCTGCTTGGATGCCCTCAGGGTTATGAAACTGACCTCGCGTGAGAAACAAGCTTGAAACAAGCCAGGCTGTGCAAAAAGTGGAGAAGACCTACACCCCATTTGAACCTCTGAGGGAGCCCTGGGGAGGATCTCCAGGGAGCAGTTTGGCCCCCAAAGCCGTTCGTGACTTGGAGAGATGAGCGCTCGTGTGCTTCAAAATGTCTTTTTTTAACCAAGGAGCTGCCAAAACCATCACCCTGGAGTGCTGAAACCAACCCATGCTGGGTTTTGGACATGCAGGCTCCACTCTTTCAGGAGAAATCAGGTCATTGACTCAGGCAAGTAAACAAGGCCCTTCAGTGCTTAATTGTCAATGTCCATCTTGAAAATCTTGGCCCAGCATGCCAGAGGCAGTTGGCAAGGCTGAAGCCTGTGATGCAAGAGCCCAGCGCTCTCTCTCTCTCTCCCT
>JANHFM010006146.1:317685-330903 GCA_032468115.1 Grayia smithii | reverse complement strand
TGTCTCAGTTCCTAAGACCATCGGAAATATGTGTTTTCCGATGGTCTTAGGCGACCCCTGTGAAAGGATTGTTCGACACACACACACACCCCAAAGGGGTCCCGACCCACAGGTTGAGACCACTGCTCTAAAAATTCAAGATGGCAAACACTACTCTTTCTTCCAATTTTAGATTCACATCATACTGGTAAGGTAGCATGGATGGAGAGTGAAGTTGGTTATTAACATTTAGCTATTATGTTCTAAATTGCTGGAGGTTTTTGGAGAGCTTGTATGCAGTTTCTCACCTGGCTCCAACTCAGAAACATGGCATTCTTCTACTGCTCCAATGGGGCTGTGCACTTTAGCGTCAATCTTGCCTTTTGCCCCATTAAGCCTTATGGCAAATGCTGCTGGCTGGTTAACTTTTAACCCAGATTCCTAAGAATTTTAATATTAATTTCAAGATTAATCACAGACATTGTCATTTGGTTAACATATAGCAAATTATAGTTTAATACTTTGCAACCTCTAGGTATAAAAAGGCAATTTGCCTAAAAAGCAATAGAAAAACAAAGCATGGTTATCTTCAAACTATATTACACTGATTTTTTCAAAAAATATCAGAGAACTTATCAATTTTATTCTAAACGTTAACTCTGTGTTCCATAAAATACCTGAATACCACTGGCCTGACTGCTTACTACTTACCTATGTAACTTAATTAAGGGAGTGTCACTCACTATTCCATGAAGGGAATAACTAGGCAGAATCATGTAAGATCCTCTCTGTGCTTCTGAGTAAACACATAAGATCTGTTTAGTGGTTAATTCTAATCTTGAGAGAAAATGCACGACCATACAGAAAGATAATAAGGGATAGTTCGGAGTTATTATTCTAAATTATTCTAACTATAGAACATTGATATGGCAAGCCTAGAAGTTAGAATACTGACATAAAAACTAGTACTAGACATCTAATTATTCCATAATTTTGGTGCAATCACCAATTTAGTTCCTGAAAATCTGAGTTTCCTTAGTGTGGTTTGCCAATTAATATATTGTAGAATCTTTGATGCTCTCTGAATTTGCTTGTTTGCTTGCAGACGTTTCATTACCAAACTAAGTATCATTATCAGTGCTACCGTGTGTGGGGTTTGTTCGTTTATTTACATTAGCTTGCCCTGCCAATGTTATTGTGGGTGTGGTTTTTCTCCTTGGTTAGGGTATTGTTTTCTGCTTGATTGTTTGGTGTTAATCCCTGTTTCTGCATTTTGGCTGCTGGGGATATGTTCTGGTCCTTTTGTTTCCTTCTTTGCTTTCTTATTGTCTCTTTGGTTAACATATTGTTTATATATTATTTCTAACATTTGTTAGCATATAATTAACATACTGCCAGTATATGTTAATTATATATTATATGTTAACATTTGTTAACATATAATTAACATATTGCCAGTAGCAGCATCAGATAATGGTTGATTATGATACTTGCAGCTTTCTCTTCATGGAAATCATGCTTTCCACCATGGGAACAGATGCAGTACTTTGAGGATCCCTGGAACTATGAAAAAGGAACTAAAAGAATATGTAAATCTGTTATCTGTTGGGCAACACTTATCACTACACACTTCTGCATGGCCCACTATTGCCTCAGACTCTAGGAAATTCTAGATACTTCACCATGGTTTTAAATTGCAATGCTCTGTTCTCAGTTCATAGTTTACTTGAGATTTCATTTTCAGCTTTACCCTCAAGAGAGAAATAAATGGTTACTGAGCAAACCTACATATAAGGCATTAAAAGTGAATCAAGAGCTGTGCAAAATGCTCCTCTGTAAGACAATTTCTTGTTTCACTGCCCCTGCCTTCCCATTAGTTTTATTTCCCTCTTTAGGGTTTTTAATCAGCTGACATCCACATTCTGTCAGGAGTCTTTAAATGAAACACAAGAAAAACATCAATACCACAGCAGCTAATTCACATCCTTGTAGTAATTTTAGTGTGATTTAGCTAGAAACCTGCACCAATGCACACATTTGCAAAACAGTTCATTCAAGCGATACCTAATTTAATTATAAGATTGTGCCACTTAACATAGTTACTTCAAAGTGCAGTAATAATTTACTCATGCTAGCTGGTCAAATTTTAATGTAAAATCTTCTGTGTTTCTTTCATCTTAAACTTAAAAGACAGTGGACTTTTAAGTGGCTTCTCTTGGGCCATTTGACTGATTGTATGACAACTGGAATTCATTCTTTCTCTGACTGATGTTGGGTAACTATTTTAACCATGAATTTTCTAGGTTTCAGGAACCTGCTAGTATGAATTACTGCTTTATAGTCACTCTGGAGCCCTACCATTTGCATTCTCAAAACACACTTAGCATTAGTTTACACTACTTTGCCTAAATATGAATGATAGAGTTACTCATGTAGTACTACAAGTTGGCCATTCCAAGTATTACTGTGCACTTATGTTTTAAATATCTTGTGGCAAAATAATGTGAATAGCAATGTATATAAAGCTTAATCCACTAAGGAGATCATGCTATATTCTGCACAATACTGTTTCTCAACTAAAAACTATTTTCTCCAGGCAGAAAGATTTTCTCCAAAGCAACACTAGGAAGGTTAAGAGCACTGAGAACAAGGATGAAATCAGCTTGCGGTAAATCACAGGGATATTTCCTTGTGTCTCACCTGAAGGCTCATAACAGTAAGCCTACGAGCATCATCTGAAGGTGCAATCACAGGAACCAGGTACGGGCTTTCAGGAATTTGCTCATCATTAAATTTGATGGACACCTCATAGTTACCTGAAAGACACAAGAACTTCATTAAGCAAACTAGAAAAGCAAACAACCTGTTCCCAAGTTATAATGTTATCCCATCACACTTAAATCTCATACCAGGCTCTTGAGCAATATAGGACACACCACAAGATCCATCTTTTCGGTCTTCAAAAGCAATTTCTGCTTTACTTGGCCCTTCCACTGAAATGGAAAGACCACCAGCTCCGGCTTCTCTTGTCCATATGTTAAACTCAGCTGTTAACAAAATAAACCAATTAGAGACAGATACGTGACTCCCCCCATCCCTTTCTTGTAGTACTGGCATTGGTTGCCGCAGAGTGGTGTTATCCCAAAATATATTCCAGCAGAAGATTGTATTCTAAGAATACAATCATACATACAACTCAAAAAAAAAAAAAAGATGTTCAGGTAAGTAAAAAGGTATTGAGAAGGTTGGAATAAAGCAGTAAAGGTCTTACCTGGGATGCCAGCCTCCGCTCTTTCAAGTCCCGGACCACTAGCTCTGACTTTATTGGCTCCTCCTTCACCAAGAGGCCCAACTGTAAACTGGAATGGACTGCCGGGCACATGCTGCCCTCTGTATTTCACAGCCACAGTGTGGACTCCCATTTCTTGTGGCACGAAGCGGACACAGTATGTGTTTTTGTCATGCTCCACTATTTCTGCATCAGTAATCCTTCCTGATGGGCTGGTTACTTGGGACGACATATCACCTATATCAATTTCTTAGGGGGGAAAAAAATTAAGGAAATAATGCTGGAATACTGCAGCCCGTGAAGTTCCATACAGACAGGTATTTTGCCAGGCATACATGTAATTGGGAGTGATTCCCTTCTCCCGTAACTACAGTCAGCGAAAGATACTTGTAAGGATGAAAGAAATAAGTAGATACAGGTAGTCCTTGATGTACGACCACAATTGGGATTGGAATCTCAGTTGTTGAGCAAAGCAGTCATTAAATGAGACATCATGAGACTGCCCTCTTGACTACTTCACTCAAATACTACAATTCTGGCACTTCAGCAATCTGGCAGATTGTTAAGTGGATGGAGTACAAGGTAAGGAGTGCGGGGTGCCTTGGGTGGGTGGGGAAGGAGACACTGGGAGGTTGTGTTCAAGAGCTAAACATCTTTCCTGCTGATATCCAAGTAAGATTTTCAGCCCATGAGTAAAGGGACTCTTGTGCACAGCCTGTGTGGGCCTCCTCCACCAACACTGAGGTATCCAGTGTTCCTTTCCTTACTGTGCAGTCCCTTTACTTGGATTTCGGCTCTCTGCTATCTCGGAGGGCTGGCTGAAAGAGGTGTGGATGTGTGGAAAGCAATTCCTTCACTGGGAACAGAGCTCAGTGTAGTAACAGAGCTCAGAATTTTCAGAAGAGGCCAGCCCCAAGAAACAAGGGCTCTCTCAGGATATAGCAGCAGCCTACAATCTTCCTTACTTGCTTCCCCACTGACTTTGCAGAGAAGATGCAAATGGCAATCACATGATCACAGTGTCTGGCAACCAATCGTCAGCAAGAACAGGCTGCCAAGCAGCCAGACTTCAATCACATGACCATGGAGGTGTGATGGCCAGAAAAGCTTTATAGGATATAAAGCACTGCTTCCAAGTCTGTCATAATTTTGGACCATCATTAAATGTACAATTATTATCTGTACCAGAATAGACTAGGTACAAGGCATGACATCTGAAAGGCCAAACACTTGATGCTTTTGCTCAAAAACAAATGGAGAATCGCAAAACAGAAGATTAATTATGAATGGAGCATAGTCAGTACTTATGATGTTGGACTTGAATCTGGCCAGGGCCATGTTCAAGTCCACTCTCAACCAAGGGATCTCATGGAGTATCTTTGGGTCAGCCACACTTTCTATTGTGAGGTTTTTTTTATTGTTGGGAGAACTCAAGTTGTTTCTGTTCAAGCAGAGCAAACTGAGTAGACTCAGTTAATGAACGTTTAAGGATGCTAAAAGCTCACTTCATTTAAATTTCACTCTGGCATTTTTAGGCACTATTTATTTAAATGTTTATTAAATGACAAAGCTTACCTGGAATTTTTAAGTTAAGATCACATAAACTTCCAACAGTGGCCACAGAAGGAGCTCGCCGGGTGCGTGTGATGCTTTCCTTGACCCTTCCTTCACCACTTATTTTCACAGTAAAAGGGCTGCCTTTAATTAGAATATACAATATCATGTTGAGTTCCACTTATCAACAGTGCAGATACCAAAATTTAGGAAGGTAAAGAGTTTTCAGAAAGATATTAGCTACAAGACTGGCTTGTACAGTGTATAATTACATCATAACAATTAAACATAAAGCAGCAAATGTTTGATAATGACTACAAAGAGAGCCATCCGTTTATTACACTAAATAGTTCAACATTGAAAAGTGCTATCTTAAATAACCTAAAGTTATTTAAAGAGTTATAAAGTGAACAGAATTCACATTCCAGATAATCAGGCTGTTCCTTCCAGTGTTTTCAGTATTCTTGTACTCTACTCATACTGTTAGGTATATAAAAGGGTAATGCTGTGGGTTACCAAAACAACTAGCCTTAACTTAACTAACTTTCCCTTCATTCTTACCTGGGATATGCTCATCAGCAAATTTAGTTGACACTATGTAAACACCAGGTACAGTTGGAAAGTATGACACTCTGCATGTTCCGTCATCAAGATCTTCTGTCTGGATATCCACTTTGCTAGGTCCTTCAACTGCCAGTGATATTCCACCATACCCTAGAAAAGAAGATGTAGAATGAGTATCAATAATGATGAACAGTTGTGAAATATTTCCTAGAAATTATATCTTTAAAAATCAAGATATTACAAGTTCCTTCTGTCGGGGCATGCTCATGGGCAGAGATCACCAAATATTTAATTCATGATACAGCAAAACTCTATGAATTATATATAATAATAATAATAATATATTTATTAAGTTATAAAAACCATACACCACTGAACCCTTTCCTATTTTGTATGCAGTCTCAGGAAACCAAGCATTCTATACCTTCGATCTTGACAATTTATAATTCAAATTGGGAATTAAACCATTGTTTTAATTTTGTCCAGTGACAGGAACTGGGCAATGTTATTGCTTACTGCAGAGTTGAACAAAATTGCTTCAAACAATGGCAAATCAACTGAATTGTCAAGGGTATTTCTTTCTGTTTCTTACATGCAGGCAATTTCCTAGGCTAAACCATAAGAAGTCCATGCAAATGAAGAGGCTTTGTATTACTGACCTGCATCCCTGGTATCAACGATGAAGTCACACATTTCAAAAGTGCGACCTTCAACCAAACCACGGCCAGAAACTCTTGCTCTACTTGCATCACCAATCTCAGACTGAACTACCATAATGGACACTGGACTGTTGGGCACATGACTTCCATTCTTCATTATGCTGACCAAATGTTCTCCCACCTCTCGAGGAATGAATGAGATACCTGCCAGATAAAGCATGGCGAAAAGATTTCAATTCTGTACCTCACAAAACAAAGAGAGCAACACCTTGTCCAGGTTTCCCTTCCCCTCTCTAGCAGGAGTCTGATATTACAGGCAGCATTAGTACTCACAAATTTAAGATTCAAATTTAAGCTATTTATCAGTTTTTAACTGTGGTCTTGACAAAAACATTCATAAAATTACACAGCCTTCCTAGAAGATCAGACTTACCGATGTGGTTATTTGGCAGTCTTTTCAGAAGACAAGGTTCGTCTCTGCCAGACGGGGCTTTAATACTGGCTGACAAGAGGCTAAGATCAGTTTCATTAATGTCTAGCAAGAAGTCAGCAGCAGAGCCAAGTTTCACTTGGGATCGCCTCCTACTGTCATCTTAGGAAAGAAGAATCCCATTAGGACAAGCAGATGACACTATTCTAGTTCAGTGATTCCTAGATGGAGCATTATGGTTGAAGAAATGGAAACTATAAATTGGACATCATTAGACAACAGTCAAACTGAGAACTTGGATATGTTCCTTATTATTTTCTAATGCTTTTATGGTAATTTCTTAGCTAAAATTTTGACATTTCCACATTTTAGCAGTATATCAAGCTTTGTTGAAATTTATGAAAATGTTACGTATTTTAAGTGTTAAAGTGTTCAAACTAAACCATATAGTTATAAATCTAGTACACTGTATGAATCAGAAACCTGGTCCTTATTTTCTCATACCTGTGATTCTGGCAATGAATGGGCTCCCTGGGATATGTTTGTCATTGTACTTCACTAATATGCTGTAGTTTCCTGGAAGTGTTGGCAGGTAAGTGACTGTGCAAGTGCCATCCTTGTTATCAATGCAGCTGATCTCAGCTTTTGAAGGACCTTCAATTGCCAAATCCAAGCCACCTGTCACATTGGGTGAAAAGCATTACTAGTATAGTCCTACGTATATTTCCAATACTTAGACTGAAATTATGAAGAGTATCTTGCAGTTTCAGATGTGTGGGGCCTTCTTGGAAGATTTTCTGATCAAGTAATATAGTTTTCTTTTTAAACATCTCCATAATCAAATCATCATCATATTAAATTATGGGAATTAATTTTTGCCAAGCTGATTGAAGTGGAAAGATGAACCTGATGTTCTACAAACATTCAATGCTAACTTTGTAATCATGCATAATTTATCCTAGATTATTGCTGTTATCTCATCCATGTGTTGTTTTAACAACAGATTCCAAACTTAATCACAAAGCTTACTTAATGGCTATAATAAACTCTCAAGCTATCCTTTAAACGTGATAAGTATATTTGGATAAATTTAAAATATTGTAATATCTGCAAAGTAGCAAAAACCGCTTTTAGAAATATTATGCTTAAGCAAATAAGACTATCATAATGCACCCTGGTATTTGCTGGATAAAATACTGACATGAGGAATTATGCCCATGTTCATTGTTAAAATATCTTTATAACTCTCAAGTCAGCAATTCAAGCTCATATGAATGCTTTCTTGGAAATTAAAGAACACACTCAAATGGAATTTGTTTCATCTTTGGTGCACTGAGGCTAAAAAGCTAATGCTTACCTTCGCCAGCATCCTCTGTGACTATGGTGAAGGTTGCTGGCTTGTTTGCTACACCATAGACAAGGCCCGGTCCATAAGCAGTCACATTTCCACTATTTGGATAGTTCACATAGAACTGTAAGGGGCTCTCTGCAGAGGATAAAAGTCTGTCATCAGTACACATAGTCTCACAGATTTTAATGCTTTTACTTCTTTTGGCTCTCCAAAATGGATTATAAATGTTCTTCACTCAATAAGAGCTCAGGGCCAGAAACTCACACACACAGTCTTTCATAGCCCTATCCACCTCACAGGGTTGTTGTTGTTGTGGGGAAAATAGAAAGATGAAGGAATATTACGTATGTTTATGGCCTTGAGTTATTTATAAAAATAATAAAGTTGAGATAAAAATAAACAAAAATAAAATATAACATCACTTGTTTACCTTAACTGGTCAATGATAGACATACATGAATTTCTATGTCGCTCTTGTCTGGTTGCTACAGACTGGGAACTACAGATCCCGATTTTATTACTTACAGGTTCACATCCGTTACTGTATGCATGAAAAAGCCAAACCATTAAAATTGTCAAAGCCCTATGAAGGCTGTTTTTGTGGTTGGGCTTTAATGGTGCTTCTAATCCTAGCCTTATGCACAGGCTTTAAGGCTAACATAGCTAAGCATTCTAAATTAATCAACTCCATCTTAACTGGATGTGTCCAGAATATCCCTTTTAATTTTGTCCCTGCCTACACTTTGGACATTTACTTGCAATGCATAAGCCAACATACAATCACTATCTGTCCATATCCCATGAAAGTATCAGGATGACAGATATAAAATACTTTTCTCACCACACATTAGAAAGTGGTAAATAACTAAAATGAAAGAAACCATCAAATACACCCTTAAAGCAACTGAAGCACTACAATTCAGAATATACGGTATGAAGATACATTGTTATATATCCCAACCTACTAAATTTCTCTCCTGTGTACAATACTAAGGGAGAAGAGCAGAGCAGAGCAGAGCCGAACCAA
Organism: Grayia smithii; assembly: GCA_032468115.1. NCBI lineage: Eukaryota > Metazoa > Chordata > Lepidosauria > Squamata > Grayiidae > Grayia > Grayia smithii. The sequence goes on along the minus strand of JANHFM010006146.1, from coordinate 322,050 downwards.
AGATTTTCATACAATGTGTATTTTTAAATAATTCATTCAAGCCAGCAATATGTTACAAGCAGTCAAATCTATGGTGATTCATAATAGTTTACTTGAAAATCAAATTCGGCTATTTATAGTGTGCAAAAGAGAGCAAACTATAATTTAAGGAAAGAAGGCCTAATATTTTACACAAGCTTTTCGTACAGCTCTTAATCTTTATCCCCCCCAAAATTATACGTTTCAATTGACCATAGGGGAATAACAACAAATTTCACTTCACAAAGCCAAAGCTTTTTAAAAATCTGGCACTCTCAGTAAGAATTCTTGATTCTTTAACCCAATGTTTCTCATTTTATGATGCATCATGCAAATCAAGACCGCAACCATTTACAAGGCTGAAGTCATCAACATCTAGAGTATTATGCAAAATTACAGTTCCCATTCACCCACAGTTCTTTTGCAATGAAATATGAATGTTAATTAGAATTAATTGGTAGTTACCTGGAATATGGTTACCCATGTATTTTATATGCATTTCATGTAGCCCAACCTCAACAGGAGCATATCTAACGGTAACTGTGCCGTCCTTATTATCTACAATTTCTGGTGTTGCAGTCTTTCCTGAAGGCATGTAGACTTCCCCTAAAAACAATAAGATTACATTTTTACAAAAACAAAGCCTTCAAAGCATTTTCATACTCAAGCTGAAAAATATCAGGGGGCTATTTTGTAAATTATCTAAGGAAGAAGACAATTGGACTATTCCTGGCTCTCATTACTATCTTGATGCTGTCAGATTGGAGATATCATTAGTAGAGTATAACTAGTCTATAACATCCTCTTCAATTGTTTAAAAGTAAAAAATAATGTTATAGCATCTATTACAGTTGCCTCACAATTTGAAAATTACACCTTGTATTTGTACGATTTGCCAAAACCTTATAGACTTAAAGAATTCAATCTGGAATTGGTGTTCTGGACTACAATTCTCTAACCTGGAGCCTTCCAAGAATTATACCATCCAGGAATTCTGGACAGCTGCATTTTATCACGAGAACAGAAAATTGCCCTGGATTAATGAAAGCAACTAAGTATGAATGGTCCACTGTGCAAAACTAAGAATAGCTAGTTTAATAGGATTCACTGTCGCTCACTCCCTTTTGGATTATATAGTAAGCAAATCAGACTGCAAATTTTATGAAATGAGTTCTATACTTCAGATACATGAAGACTCTCTCACAGAGCAAAGAATTTTGAATGATGCTAGCAAGCTGGTGATCTAGGATTTTGAATGCAATAAACTATTTACCAGTAATTTCTCCTTTTCTTACTGCAAAAGGAATGACCACATCAAAGGGCTTAAAGCCTACACCATTTACGCCATCAGGTACACATGCTTCCTCTGTAACCTGAAGAAGAAAAAAAATATAATTTAATCTGTACAGTTAAGATATTGGACTAACTTTTTTAGACTGCTGCTTCCAGAATGAAGACACCACTGAATCGCAAAGATGTTTAGAACATATAAATGGCACAATGAAGTTGCAAGACATTGCACAAACAAGGAGAGCTCCATCTGAAAGAACAACAATTTGTCACGGCCTAGAAGAAAGTTAATTTGTTTAAGAAGACACCAGAATATAAAGGCCATCTGCTTTCATATGGCTAGAAGGAAACTGATGTGCAATTTTATAAGGACAGAGTACCTTAGGAGCCTTGAAATGATTGTGATGTTAAAAGTTGCTCAAAAAGTCATTAGCACAGTAATGAATAGAAATCCCTGAATCAAATCTGGCTTCCTCCAAAGTAGTACTTGGACCACCGCTAAGATATGACACAAAAGCAAGCTTAAGCAACCCCAAGAGAAAGGCAGGCTGTCATTTCTTGAATGGAACATGGAAAAAAATTGTAAAATTGTGTACCCAGGGGCGGAATCCAGGGGGACAGGCTGCATTTAGTGGCTCCTGAGACAATACTGCAACTTCATCTGCATCTGTGGCCTAGTTAGTGGCAAAAAGTACAGTTTACAAAAACGAAACCCTATTTCTTTGCACAGAGCATATAAATATCAAATACATAGATGGGAAAGAAGCATATTACAGAACAGGAATGTTATCGCCTAGCCCAAAACTAGCACACAAGATTTGCATGGTAGTTCTCAGCAAGTGAATCTCAAATTTCTTTGTGCTTTCTCCAATTTTGTCCACTTTCCCAATAGCAGTTGATATTCTCCTTGAACAAACCTATTAACTTAGGGAGCAGATAGGTAATGGAATACTAAAGGGAATAAGAGCTAGAAACAGCCATCTTATACGGCAATATTTTATCCTATGGTCACTAATTTTAAAAAGCCAATTCAGGAAAATCACAGAGATAAGTAGGAACCAAGTGCAAGATCTCTTTCCATCTCTTTAAGGTATGGAATGAAGACAGATCAGAAAGGAATCCTTAGATAGCATTCATGGTAAGAAATTTGATGTGAATTTATAATTTGCTTCCCAATTTCTACAGTTCAGCCCTCTATAATATAAAATCTATCCCTTTGCGTTCAATTGTACTCAAGTATTACGGTAAGTGGTAGCCCCAAACCAAATTGGTTTTTAAAAAGAGACAATATGGCTTTTCAATTGGTAAATAGATACACGAAAATGCAAGCTGGTGGTAGCAGTGATGGCCTTTAGAAGATGATTTATGGGAAAAGATGAGTGTCTTTCTGCATCTTCTCCTCAAAATGCTCCCCTCCCTTAAGTATTTGTTGAACGGAATTTTAGAATTTTCTATAACAGCATTAAAATGCAAATGCTAATGTCTTTCAAAAATTATATATAATTTTTTATGGTTAATTTTTGAAATACATTAGATGAACATTAAAAGGTATTTCCTGAACTGTTGTGGGGGACTATTGTATAACCAACTTGACCTTGTCCTTAGTCACCAAATTTTACATATACTGTCATCTGCACACAGCCAAACCTCACTGGACAATAAGTTGAATGGAACTCTTACAAACAGTACAATTTGTGATTGGCTGCAATGAGAAAGCGTGCACAATAAAGAAATAAAGGACATTATATCTTTGCATTATATCTTTTTCCAATACAGTGACATTTGAAAAATTATGACAGTATAATTTATGGCCGCAAAAGAAACCTTATGCTTCATGTAAATCTATGGTACACTTTCATTGCTGGATATTGTATATTTAATTACATAAAGCAACTATTATAGAAATATATTATTTAGAGTTAAACCAACAGATGCCATGAATTATAGGTATAAAGACAATATTTGCAGTTAAGGTTGGGGAACTTCTACACAACTATAAAATTAATTTGGGCTATAAGCGAATAGCATAGATGTCAAACTGCCTGCTAACTGAAATTGTTCTTCAATCTGCATCTCTATTAATGTTCACTAAGAAAATGTTATTAAACGGCTGGTCTTTCTTACCATGACAGTGAAGGGACTATTAGGAATATCCACTCCACCAAAGCGGACATAAATCACATAGGTTCCTGGTATAGCAGCTGTATAATAGATGTCATATGTTCCATCTTCATTTTCAATGACCTCTGCTTCAGTTTCTATACCATCTGGTGTCAGGATTGTACATGTGACTTTACCCTTGCCTGCAGATTTAGCATCTACTACAAACCCCACTTCTTCAGCAGTCTTCACTGTTGCTGCAATGCCAGGGCCTGAAAGACAGTTGATAAGAGGATTACAGCAGTTTTCACATAATGTCATGGAATGACCTTGTAATTTTCACTTGGATATGTGCATCACTAAAAACATATCCAATTCAACCAAAATCCCAATTCAGGCAACAATGATACCTTAAAGTCTTTAAAAACAAGCAGCTTTGTTTACTGCTTTGTAGAATGCGGTACTTGATAGAAATTAATCTGCATTTGCTTTTTTCATTTCATTACTTAGCATTCGTAGTTAGCATTGTGTTAGAGCGGTCTCTTACATGCATACATTGCAGGATACTGGCATGATTTTCCTATGGCCTATAGAATTTATCCCATAAGAATTTCAAAGGAAAGAGTATCTTTTGCAGTACAAATCTTATACTAATTTCTCTTTTCCTTGAACTTATTGGGCCATATTAGCAACTTGAAACAGTCAAAAGATTTGCACTGTCATGTCTTCTATTGCAAATGGGTCATTACCAATTGATTAAAGTAAACTGGCATACCAGATTAAAGCATTCAGTGCTTGAATCTGAATAAGTTTATTAAGAGTACAAGGTCAATTTCTAAATAAATCTAAGGGGAGACAAGAAGCCAGTAACATTTGTTCAACTTACTCAAACTGCTCTTCTTAAGAATTATGGCAAAATTGTAAAATTAAGATACTTCTTTAATCAAATCTCTCTCC
>JANHFM010006146.1:306116-317585 GCA_032468115.1 Grayia smithii | reverse complement strand
TAAGGTGGTTTCCTTTGGGCGATGCACTGCCTTTAGCCCTGCAGGTTGGATGGCAAGAGTGCAAATAATGGGAAGTGGAGATGGCTTCTTGTGAGCTCTTGGGCAGACAGAAAACAAGCCACCAGATGGATTTGCCTCTGAAAAGGGCAGTAAAGAAGCCTGGGCCCAGCGTGAAAATCCCAAGAATGGCCTTCTTTTATCCTCTACCACAGCAGAGAACATTGATATCAGATATATAATTATGATTCATAATAGTAGCAAAATTACAGTTATGAAGTAGCAACAAAAATAATTACGGTTGGGGGTCACCACAACATGAGAAATTATATTAAAGGGTCACCGCTTTAGGAAGGTTGAGAACCAATGACTTAGACGTATATACCACTTCACAGTGCTTTTCAGCCCTCTCTAAGTGGTTTACAGAGTCAGCATTTTGCCCCCAACAATCTGGGTCCTAATTTTACCAACCATCCATTGAAGGATAGAAGGATAGAACCATGAAATTCGAATGGCTAAACTGCAGGCAGCTGGCAGTCAGCAGAAGTAGCCTGCAGTACTGCATTCTAACCATTGCATCACCACAGCTCATTACACTACCACTTTATACTAATTGTAAAATCAAAGTAAGGACTTACCTGTTGCTAGACATTTGCTTGCATCTCCTGCTGGGGAAACACGAATTCGATACGGAGAAAGAGGTATATCATCCTCACCATATTTAATGCCAATAGAATAACGACCAGTCTTATCAGGGATATATGCTACTGCATATGTGCCATCTTGGTTGTCATGAATATCTGCCCTCTTTGGTTTGCCTTCTTGATCCTGAATGCCAGAAATGAAGCTACCATTAAAATAACCAAGCCTCATCACAAACAAGAGACAAGGTATATGAATGGAGGAAGAATTCGGACTTGCTTGAGTGCTTAGGTTGACTACATTCTTAATATACTTATTTTGTTTAATATGGTTGCTTCAGAACAAAAAGAACTGTATTATCACCACGCCACAGAAATATAGGATGTTAGTGCCTATTAACATTGCATCTCATGACTGGAGAACCCTTCAGATAATATTCTTTAGCTGGTACTACTGATTACCACGCTTCATAAATCTATATTTCACCAGAAGCAGCAACAGGAAGTAAATTAATTCAGTTATTCTATATGCAATCACAACTTCACAACTTCCTTAAGATGTTACCGAACAGTATTCTTAAAGAAGGTTATTGCCAAATATTGGTAGTTCTTGACTTTCAACCACAACTGGGATCAGAATTTCCATTGCTATGTAAGGTGATAGTTAAGTGAGTCATGGCCAATTTTATAACTTTTTTGGTCATGACTTTTAAGTAAATCAAAGCATTTATTAAGTGAATCATGTGGTTGTTAAGCTTCTGCCATTGATTTTGTTCATCAGAACCAGGCTGAAGAGGTTGCAAATGGTAATCACGTGACTCTGGGTTACTGCAACTATCATAAATACATGATAGTTGCCAAGCACCCAAATTGTAACCATGTTGATTGTGGGGATTTTGGAACAGTTGTGTGAAGACCAATCATAGGTCATTTTTTTCAATACCATTGTAACTTGAAATGGACGCTAAACAAATGGTTGTAAGCTGAAGATTATCTGTACTGAATTCTAGTATATCATTGGAAATCTTTTACATGGAGCACTGTGCAGTTTTCACCCATAATAGCTGAAGTAGTCAGAAGTCCTTGAGATTCCCCTCTAATTAAAAAAAAATTTTTTTTTCAAAATATAGATGATCACATTGTATACTTCTTCATAAATCTTCTGCTTCTAATTTTCATTGTGAGACATACAATTTTAATCATTCTAAGGGCTAGCCAACATCTCTCTAAAGCCATTAAGTTTTTCTGAAAATCTAACAAAGTGTCCATGAAAGAGAGTGTTATGGTGAGTTCCAAAACATGTATGAGCTTTCTACAGAGCCTTGTCTATGTTCATTCATGGTGAAAGCCATGGGAGACTGGCCTAATTTTAAGGAATTTGTAAAGGCCAGGAATAGTTCATATAAAAAAATGTTATGATTTGTTATGATCAGATCAACTTCCATTAGGATCAACAGGCTTTCCAAGGACACAATGGTCACATTACATTTTTATAATCAGTAAGTGAAATACACCAGTGTAAGAGAAGCAAAAAGTAAGTATTTTGTGGGAAGCTGATATACTTAAAATACCACAATGCATACGACAACAATATTCAAGTTCCCCGCCATACATAGATAATTTACATACTTCAAAACTGAGGTAGATGGGGGATGGAGGGAGAGGGGAGACAATAGAAGAGGCAGCAGTATCTTACTGTTATGTGTACTGCAAGAAGTCCTTGTCCTGCATCTTTAGTGTCCACAACAAATTCTGTAGGTATGCTTGCTGGAATCCCATGGGAGAGAAGGCCGGGCCCATTAGCTGTCACTTTACTGGCATCATATGTTGGAAGGACCTTTAATTTGAATGGGCTATTGAGAGAAAGAATCTGTTTATTTATTCATTCATGCATGCATGCAAATGAGAAAAACTCATTCAACTCAAGTTAAAGATGCCGACTTATTATCCAAAATAAAAATACTGATTTCCTAACGACGAGACACTTTTAATGTTTCAGAGTTCAGAGAAGAGCAACTAAGATGATCAAAGTCCTGGAGACTAAAACAAAAGAAGAACAGTAGCAGGATTTGGGTTTGGCTAGTCTAGAGAAAAGAAGAACTAGGGGTAACATGATAGCAGTATTTCAATATTTGAGGGGCTGCCACAAAGAAGAGGGGGTCATATTATTCTCCGAAGCACCAGAGGGCAGGACAAGAAACAATGGATGGAAACTAAGGAGAGAAGCAACTTGGAATCAAGGAGAAAATTCCTTACAGTTAGAACAATTAACAGCGTGTCTTCAGAAATCACTGGAGGTTTTTAAGAAGAGACTGGACAGCCATTTGTCTGAAATGGTATAGAATCTCCTGTTTGAACAGGAAGATGGACTAGGAGACCTCCAAGGTCCCTTCCAGCTCTCTTCTATTCTACTTATCCTAAAAATTCCGTAAAACAGAACGGATCACTTATTTTGGATTAGTTCAGTCAAAGTTAGCTTTTTTCAGTATATTAAACATTTAAAAAGTTGCAGAAAGTTTACCGGTTCTCTGGCCCAAACAAATACCTTCACTTTGCCACTGCTTTCCACTGTGACCATAAGGAAAACCTGAACCTTTTTCAATAGAAGCCTATTCAAAACTCCTATTAAGCACCAAAGCTAAATAATACACCAAAGATGCAAACTGTTCAGCCAAATGCACTTTTAAAATCCTATTGAATAATTTATTTTTTACCCAATTTTACCTTCTAGGAATTTCTTCATCTGCATACTTAACAGCAATAGCATAGGGGCCTTCTTGTATTGGAGTGTATTCTACTGTGTAAATTCCATCAGCATTATCAGTTATATGCACAGGTTCTGCCAACCCTAAGAAGGAAAGAGGTCACATTTTGATACATTCAGCGGCCTTCCCAGGGCTGCAGAGCTAATTGGTAAAGAAATGCTACCGATTCATAAAAAACAGACTGAAGCTTTTCAAGGAATCAGCACAGACATCTATTTAGGAAATGTTCAATTACATGAATTTCTTTCAATCATTGTGACTTCACCAATTAGAGAAAAGATTATTCGTTAGCAGCACCTCAAGTGATTCATAATTGAAAACTAAGAATATTCTCTCAAGGACAGATTGAAATAATGTGTTTTTCCAAATACAGAGAACTAGCTAGGTCAGTAATGGGACATACTTAAATCTAAGCTTCCCATCTCAAACAGAAAAATTAGATGTTGATTCCAATCAGTAGAAATACTACAAAACCAACAAAATACTGTGGTTTGACTATAGAATTATTAATATTTTTACATATACTCCCAGTATACCATTGAGAAGTTGGTAATAAAACAATAATTTTTCATAACCATGAAGTGTTCTATGACCTGCTAGCTAAAGATATGAAAAAGGTTAAAGTCTAACCCAGAAACCATGGATTTCCACAAAGCATGGATTTATATAGAGAATCATTTCATAGGATTAATAGCAAACACAATTTTGATTATCTTAGCTAATTCAGCATGGAAGATTTTAGTTAAAAGGCATTTCAATATTTTATTGAATAGCAGTAGCCTATAGAGAAGTCTATTTCTTATAAACCTCTCTTCTGTTTATTAAAGCTACAGTTAGAGTTTAGAAAATTTATTTAAAGTATAAATAATTAGTGAGAGTTCAAACCTGTCTCAGGTAGTTCACCTCTAAAGAACTCTGAAAGTGTTTTCAAAGGACTGCGCCATGACTTGGAATCCGGCTCATCAGCTAGAATTTAAAAAACTATTTAACTCAAATCATCCCCTCCCCAAAAAATTAGAACTCTGACAACTGTCAAATTTGTTTAGACTAAACTATTTACAGCTGGTCATAAAACCATTCACACTGATTGGCATCATTATAACTACTTTCTTCCATTCATTACCAAGTTACTTTCACAGTCAAAGAAATATGTGCTTTTAAAAAAGAAGCTGCTAGTTCTGTTAAAGGTAAAGATATTCTCAATCTAAGTTGAAGCCTGGTGGCAGGATCCCTGAAGTGTTCATGAGAGCATTATTAAAATGGTCTGACACATGATCTTTTGGGAAGCTTTTTTGACTTCTCAATCTAACCCCTAGTGCTGGTATTTCCTGGTGGTCTCCCATCCATGTGCAAACCAGGGTGAATCTGCTTAGTAATTAAGCTCAAATAAGGTTGCTCAACTGATGCCAGCAAAGTTAACATAGGTCAGCTTTAAATGGTTCTTCAAATGTCTATAAGTAGATTCCAGATTTAATTTCACAGAAAACAGGAAAATAGGAAGAGAAAGGAATATTAGGTATGTTTACCACCTTGAGTTATTTAAAAAAATAATAAAAGCAGGATTAAAAAAAATTATGTTATATTAAAATGTTGGATATTGGAATTTAATACTCCATCTTTCACTAGATAACATTGCTTACTTAATGTACAATGTTACACAATCTTCTGCCCTCCATATGTTTTGACTTACAACCCATGTCTGCTGCCATTCAGGCTTGACTGTTCAAACTTTAGCTAATATGCTGTATTAAATTATTTTTTTACTTTATATCCCATTTTTTAAAAATTTGCACTGAATAAATCTGCACTTATTCATCCACCAATGCTTATTATCCAGTATTAAGCAATTAAATTTGCTTTCTATTGCCCCACATTCTCATGAATTACTGACTCTCCTTTCCTAATTCTTACTTTGATGTATGTATTTATGCATGCCTACTCCTGTCTGACTCAAGAGAGAATCATTTATCACTCTTCAGTAACTACAAATAAATTTGAATCTTCTTAGCATCTTCGCATGATTTAAGTTTACTGAAGAGAAGCCTAGAGATTTTTTCCTAGTTCAACTGGCAAAAATATGTTCTATATTTATTTGTTGCCTAGAAAACACAGTATTTTTTATTCTTATAATTTAGGTACTTTTAAAGTGCTACATTCTTCGGCCTATGCAGAGTTTGGGAAATTCAACCTAATCCTCTGTAATGCTTTTGATATACATTTATTGAGAACACATATTGATTTGTTACAGCAGCCTTCCCCAATCTGGTACCCTCCAGATGAATGAGAACTCCTTGAATTTCCAGATAGCCATCTGGAAAATACCATGTTAAATGTAAAAGATTCTTCAGATGTGCTCTGAACTGATCAATCAGGTAAAACACTCCTAATTAATATCTGGGTTTTTAAAATTACTTTAAGGTTTCCAAAGTTTGTGTGTGTCAGGATTATCTTGATTACAGCAGTCTCTAACTGCTAACTTTTTGCAGCTCTACAAATAATCAGTCAGCACAAAGCAATAAAATATATTACCTACCACCATTTGGGGACCATTTTTTAAAATAAGTTCTTTATAAATTTCGGCACTGAAATGGAGGTCATGCACTTGTGTATATAGTATCCATACATTCTCATTTAAAAGACATGCTAAGATATAGAGAGAAACATCCTACCTCTGATTGCTGCAACTGTAACTTCAAGCGGGGCTACTCCGGCTTTGCTGGTGTCCACTGTAAAGACTTGAGGAAGTCTGGCACGCACACCTGTCCCCAAACCTGGTCCTGCAATTTTCACCTTGCTGGGATCAATTACATCTTTTACAGGAACTTTAAATGGACTGCCTACCAATAAAACAAAAGCAAATTTTGGACAACAATAAACACGCTTAAGCAATATGATGCAAAAGGATTGCATTATAACCTCTGAAAGCAAAACAGCAGCCACCTTCACCACAGCTTCACTCAATTCATGCTTTCTAAGTCATAAGGATTCCTATACTGGTAAGTCAGAGTTGTCTGCGTTTAAGATTGTGTTGAAGTTCCTATTCAATTTTATATTAAGCAAGAAAAGCTCAACCAAAATCAGGTTAATGGCCCTTATCCCCAAAAAGGAAAACATGTCAGAAAATGTATTAATTGATTTCAATCACCAAGGAAACTATCAATTTGGCTGGAATTCAAAACTACATACAAGCATTAGGAGTAACTTCCTAATAGGAAGTTATGGGAGGGTAAAGGTAAAAACCGGGGAGTTCCATAAAAAGTTGAGCCAGTGTGTTGATTATGAAGTGAAAACTAAAAACTTAAAGATAAAATGAAGGCAGGCTGAAGGAAAATAAAGACACAGGAAACTAAGGTAAAATGAAAGGGGCTGGAAAAACACCTCAGGATCAGCAAAGTATCATTTAGGCAACTATGAGAAGATGAGACAGGAAAGCTATTACAGCAACTCAATCCTGAAGTGTGATGGAGACCATACAATGAAATGTAAACAAAACTTTGTATTGCATCTTAAAATATGCACTGTTATAAGAAACCAAGTGGATGGACAACAACTGTCAAGACCAGTGATGGCAAACTTATGACACATGCCGAGGTTTTGAATGATGCGCCAGCATCCACCAAGACCAAACAACAACTATGCTTGAAAGCACACCCTGTTCTTGCGCAGATTTCGGAGGCTGAAGAGGCTATACAAGGATCAGTTGTGGTCTCCAGAAGTCATACGAGAGTTCCTCGCTCTCATGCGGTCACAAGAATCTCTGAAAATCATGTGATAAGGGGACGTGCTTTTGCACAATTTTCAGAGGCTGCAGAGGACCCGGAAAGAGCGTTCTCTGAAGCCGCTTCAAAAACGAAGGCCTCGTGTGAACCAGAGCAGCCTCAGGTAGGCCGCAAGGGCCTGTCAACAGAAAGAGAACCTCACCTGAAAAAAGTAAGCAGCATGCAGCAGAGTGTGTGGAGAGCTGGGCCAGGAAGCAACTGTGCTTTGCAATACAAAGTTGTTCCCAAGGCTCACGTGCCTCACTAGGGCTGAAGTCCAGGCCCAGGCCTCGACTACAGGCCCAACCTCAGTGCTGCCATCAAGTGCTGTGGTTCAGGATGGCCTAGAGAGGAGGGCAGGGGAATAGGGACCAGTTTCTCTTTTATTTAGGCTGTCTGTGTGTAACATGCTAGCAGAGTCAAGTTAGGCATTTTTTGACATGCCGAGCCCAAAAGATCACTGATTTAGACTAAAAATAAAGAAGAACTGCCATCAATGGAACGAATGATTTACAATTTGGGTACATCAGATTCTAACACTGCCAATTATTAGAGACTTGTCATTGTTCTGAGCTTTTTACCTTTCTTTCAAATCATTACTCTTGTTTAGGGATGTTTATCCAATTTGTGAGTTTGGCGCTACTTTTAATTTATTTATTTAGCTAGCCTAAAAATACTATTAAAATTGATAACTGAATAACACTGCTATATCCTAGTTAGAGCAGTGCAGGAGAGTTACTGATAGCAACTTTTTTTCACCATCTAATTAAAGATTAGAAGCAGGTAGAGATAGTAATGAGTGAGATGGAGGGGATACGAGACAATAGTATTCTACATTATTCAAATTAATCCAGTCATTTCTTCAACTTGAGTACACTAGCTGAATTTTTCCTGTTCTACCTTACTATATTTGATGCTAGGTTTTAGCTCCTTGAGACACCACTTCATCTGAGAAACAAAACAACACATTATCCCATTAAGTTTCAAGGTCATTTTAAGATATTATAAAATTGGAAGTTGATAAAATATGGGGAAGTATTATATTCCCTGACAGAATCACTAGCTGACCAAAATCAAATTAAAATTTATTCTCCATTACTGTAAGGGTGATATAACCATTTGCCTAGAATTCCAGAAGTTCAGTATCTTCTGCCTGGATAGTATCTTCTATTTAATAAATTTGTGTGTGTTCAACGTTTTCCCAAGTTTCATTATCAGTGTTTTAAATGTCCTTTGATAAGAAGAACAATTGATAGCCTTTTCATTTTCCATTCTTACAATACGGGAATAGTCTTACCAGGAACATGTTCACCCCCATAAGTTATGTTGACATCATAATCTCCTGGTACATATGGGACATATTCTGCACTACAGCTGCCATCTTTGTTATCTTTACAGCTAATTTTGGATTCTGAAGGCCCTTCAACAGTTATTCCAAGACCACCAATTCCAGCTCCTCTGCAAAAATAAAGGAAAGTTAGTATGCTTAATTATCATCTCTTTATTTTAAGAACTACTTTGTTATGTTCCTTGTATTGGATCTTTGCTATCAGTTGTGTCATGCTACTATACTTTCTCACACAGCAACTGTTGTTTAGGAAGAATAATAAAGAATGTGTAGAACAGAAAGATCTCAGTTGACTAAAGGTTTTTTACCCATACTCAGACTCTAATTAAGGTTGGAGAATGTTGAAGCCTTAGGTGATGACACAAGTTGGCAGGTATACATCAGATAATGATTTCAAGGGGTGGAGCTGGGAGTTCTTAAGAACTATATTGCATCTTTCATTATCTATCATTTGACTTTCAGTAATGCTCCAAAGAGCTCTGAACTGTCTTGTGATATTTATACACAGTCCGGGGCATGTCCCTACTAAGCAAGTGTTCACAATGTTATTTCATGCCTCTGTTTCCTAAAGTACTTTTACATGGTTATGTGAAAGTTTGCAGAGACAGATCAGCCAGAATGGGTTTTTTCTGCATGATTAATTTAGAATATACTACATCCTTTTCACACGTCACTCTTCAGTTTCCATCAGTTCCAGACAGCAAGGCTACTGAATAAGAATAAGATTGGAAGGGACCTTGGAGGTCTTCTAGTCCAAACCCCAGCTTAGGCAGAAAACCCTATACCATTTCAGACAAATGGTTATCCAATCTCTTCTCAAAAACTTCCAGTGTTGGAGCATTTACAACTTCTGGAGGCAAGTTTTTTAATTCATTAATTGTTCTAACTGTCAGAAAATGTCTCCTTAGTTCTAGGTTGCTTCTGTTCTTGATTAGTTTCCACCCATTGCTTCTCGTCCTGCCCTCAGGTGCTTTGGATAATAGCTTGACTCCCTCTTCTTTGTGGCAACCCCTGAGATATCAGAACACTGCTATCATGTCAGCCATAGTTCTTCTTTTCATTAAACTGGACATACCCAATATACTAGCTCAATTAGAAGAATTGTATATAAATTACAAGAATTGGGCCTTATGCCCTCTGAAACAATATTGCCCATGAGATTCATATGACATCCATCCTTGACCTTATGCCTTCAAAACCTGGTTGTTTCCCTAGGCTTTAGGTCAGAGTGGATAATGAATGCAGTTTCTGTTAGTATTTCATGTCCTGGCTCTTCCTTTTTACATTCTGTACCTTTACATTTTCTATTATTTTTCTAAATTACCCAGAGTTGTGATACATTGGGGGAACAGTCTACATACTTAAAAAAAAAAAATGAAATCCCTTGTATATTCAAATTTAATTTTTATATTATATTGGATCTTATATTGAATTTTATACTGGACAGTTCCTTAGGCAAGGAACATCTATATATATATAAAAGCAAAATACCACTCATGCATCATCACAAAATCTCCAGAACCATAAATCCTACAAACTTGAAATTTGCCACGTATGTTCCTCTTGGCTTCTAGGTGCTCACTAAGAAAGAATTTTTTGAAATGACCATCAGAGCATTAGTATTTCCTATATTATTATTAACATGCTCTGATACTAAAGAGTTCTATTCCCCCTCCCCACTTGAAAAGAAATCTGTTCCAAATGCAAAACTCAAGCAGAGGAGAGGAGTTTCAGTTTCAGTTTTACTTTCACAGCAGCAAGCAGCTTTATTATAGAACAGTTGAGCTAAGTCACGGCCAGGCTCCTTCCTGTCTCCTTGCTCACACAGCAAATAATGTTTCAGTTTCCAAACAACTCTCTGATGCTAAGGAGTTCTATTCCCCCTTCACACCTGAAAAGAAATCTGTTCACACTCAGATGCTAAGGAGTTCTACTTTCCCTCCCCACCTGAAAAGAAATCTGTTCCAAATGCAAAACACAAGCACAGGGGAGAAGTTTCAGTTTCAGTTTTACTTTCACAGCAGCAAGCAGGGGATAGGATAGGGGAGGCTTCTGTGGGGAAAGCCTGAGGGAGAGAAGGGGGATAGGATAGGATACGCTTCTGTGGGGAAAGCCTGAGGGAGAGAAGAGGATAGGATAGGGGAGGCTTCTGTGGGGCAAGGCTGAGGGAGAGAAGGGAATAGGATAGGGGAAGCTTTTGTGAGGCATGACTGAGGGAGAGAGGGGGATAGGATAAGAGGCTTCTGTGGGGAAAGCCTGAGAGAGAGAAGGGGATAGGATAGAGGAGGCTTCTGTGGGGCAAGCCTGAGGGAGAGAAAGGGATAGCATAGGAGACATTTCTATGGGGCAAGCCTGAGGGAGAGAAGGGGAGAGGAGAGGCCAATCATAACTACTCATTAATTTTCAAGCTGTAAGTGTCAATTTATCACGCTCGATCACATAGTTTTGTAGCGGAGCACAGGTATTCAGCTAGTTTGAAATAATTTTGAAAATAAATTATTTTGACTTTATTTACAAAGTAAAATACTTCGATTATTGCAGATGGATGTGGTTTGGGGGTTTCTGCAAAAAGTATTAGCATTGTGCAAGGCATCTGAAAGAAGCCAATTGCAAGGTGTGTTCTCTGAGCTAACTCCTCTTCTAAGCACGAAAGCAGCTGCATACTCAGGAAACCTCAGTGTCAGTTCTTTGAAAACACATTCTGACTAACTTTGTATATCCACATGTGCATGGACTATATCCATTGCTTTAATATTTTAGTGAGTAATATATCATTAATGTAGAGTGCCCTCCCAAGCACTGCTCTCAAATGTAATGTGCAGCCTTACAATTTATTTTAAAACAAACAATAACCAAATGTCAATGGAACTTTAACCAAACACGGGCAAGAACGTATTATGATGTTTGTTATGGAAGTAAAATAATCGGGGGGGAGAGGTGTCGGGGGGCGGGGATAGTCT
>JANHFM010006146.1:294667-306016 GCA_032468115.1 Grayia smithii | reverse complement strand
TGGAAGGCTGAGTCAACCTTGAGCCTTGGTGAGAATCGAACCAACACTAATTGCTGGCATCTGGAACTAACTGAACATTTAGTTCAGAGCACTAATTAGGTGAGCCACCAAGGAACTCTTTTTGTGGCAGCCTCAGATATTTGAACATTGCTATCATGTCACCCCTAGTCCTTCTTTTCATCAGACTAGACATACCCAGTTCCAGCAACTATTTTTTATATGTTTTTGCCTTCAGTCCCCTAATCATCCTTCTTGTGCCTCTCTGCACTCTTTCTAGAGTCTCCATATCTTTTTTACATTGTGGCAACCAAAACTGGGTGCAGTATTCCAAGTGTGGCCTTACCAAGGCATTATAAAGTGCTATTAACACTTCACGTGATCTTGATTCTATCCCTCTGTTTATGCAGCCTAGAACTGTGTTAAAATCTTATATATTCATAAAACATACCGAGTAACAACAGTAAATGGGTTCGGTTTATTTGTAAAGGCTTCTTGTAACCCAGTTCCTTGGGCCACAACACGTGAAGGATGACATCCTTCTGTTACATCCACTTGGAATGGACTGTTTGGAACAGGAACATCATCATAAGTTACTTCAACTGCATGAGGACCTGTAAGTAAAAAGTGTACCTTTATGGACAGACTCTGAGAAGATTAATGTAGCAATCTATCATATATTTATTAAATAAATACGTACTTGATTCATACCCATATTTCTACTTTATTTAATCTCTTAATTTGTATAACAATCTTTAATGTTAAAAACACAAACATTAAAAATATAAAAAGTAAAAACTAACAAAGAAAAAAAGAGAAGAAAAATCTATCTTCTATTTTATATTTATCAAGTCACTAATTTACCAATGATTGACTACTATAATATGAACAGTACAAGATGTTACTGTAAGAATTTCTGTCACAGGACACATTGCTGCACTCTGTGATTGATAGAAAATATTGCTTTTTCCAAATCAGAAAGATCACATTTTCCAGAGCCATTCTTTGACACATAGAAAATAACACTTTTCTAATGCCCCAATATCATTCTTTTTATAACTCTCCATTCCCAAACAAAATTATCAGTTATACAATCAAGTTTAAATGCTCTTATAATTCAACATTACATTAACATCATTAACAATTAAGACTTGCCTAAGAATTGTACATGTCTCCCTGACTTTTCTCAATCAACATCTTATTACTTCAGTCTTTAAGCAATAAGGCAATACATCAACAAGACATTGCTCATCTTTCTTAAGTTATGAAGCCAGTCCAATCCTGGCCAATTTAATCAGACAGGATGAGAAAGGATCAAATAAACAAACTATAATCTGTAACTCTACACATCCTATCAAGACACACAAGCCAAAAAGAATCCAAAACCATGGGATCAGAGTTTGCTGAGATTCCATCTCTATGACCTGCTTCAATGCTGGAGGTCAATTTAAAATGGATCCAATCACACAAAATGATGCAATAGTTTTCTTCTAGTGGAAAAGCTCCACTAGTACATATGCAATGGAGAAAGAGAAGAAAGCATATTTTCTTCCATTCACTGCAGCTGATTAAAATTTTCAGCAGGTCTCACAATCTATTTCCCACTGCTTTCCTCCAGAATAATAGCATGTAGAACTCACCTCTTTCAAATGGAGTAAACTCTACTGCATACGTGCCATCAGCATTATCTTTGATAAGACAATCTGTGGAAGCTCCAGAGGGATTTGCAATTTGGGCTTTGATGTGGTCTCCACCAGTTTTGGTCAAAGGGCTAGCATTGACAGTAAAATCTGTTGTTGCCTCACGGAAAACATCTGAAAAGTAATTATTGTGTTATTTAAATGAAATCATGCTATAGACCCATGATGGCGCAGTGCCCTCTCTGTGGGCATGCAAGCTGTTGCTCCAGTTCAGCTCTGCCCCGCATGTGCACGCCCTTCCCGCTGGCCAGCTAGTCTTTGGGTCTCTGCCGCACATGTGCAGGGGGGCAGGGCATGGGGGTGGGGCACGTGCGAGGGCAGGCATGCAGGTGTGAGGGTGGGGCACATTGCATTTTGGGGGCTCGGAGGACATGTGCACATTCACACGCGCAGGCGCGCTTTGGACACCCAGTCCAGAAAAAGTTAGCCATCACTGCTATAGGCCCACATATATTTATGGATGTTTTTGTACGGACATCGGTTTAAATGCTCAAGGACAGAAAGAAAGCTGAAGAGTGCTAAACTGTATAAAGCAATCATAATCTGTCTAACATTATATAGCAACTTAAGTTAGAGCCACTCTACTAGTCACTTTCATCTTGCTTTCCTAACTCTCTGATTTACTAGTACAGTAGAACCTCTGGTAATTTGTTCCATAACTTTGGTCGCAAACTGATTTGGTCGTGACCTGAACCTAATTTTGGAAATTTGGCGCTTACAAAAAAAAATGTATGCAGGAGGGGAAATTGTCTGCGGAAAAAAAATATGAATTTTTTGGCCAGAACCCAATTTGGTCATGGTCAGAAGCATTCGTGACTAGAGGTTCTACTGTAGTTTCATTATAAAAATGAGGAAATTGATTTTGTACTGTGAAAAGTACAAAGATTATGTTCTGTGACAGGCACATCTAAAGTAGTTAGGATTTATTTGCAGCATTCCTATTAATCTAAAAAAAAATACAAACCTACCTTTCCCTTCAATTCCTGGTCCAAACACTTGAACTTTGCTTGTGTCGATGGCAGGGTCAACTTTGACACGTGCAGGAAAATTTGGCACTAATTCTCCACCATATTTCATCTTGAGTGTGTGCATACCAGCATTAGAGGGTACATATGTAACTGTATAAGTTCCATCTTTATTATCCTGAACCCCAATATCAGCTTTAGAACCAGAATCAGATACAACTTCCATGTCCAGTTTTCCAGGTCCAGCTTTTGAACAATCAACATTAAGCAATCCGGCTTCACCCACTTTGCCATGCTGAAGTCCAGGGCCCGTGGCAATTACTTTTGAAATATCAAATGGCATTTCAATGTCAGCTTTGAAAGGAGAGCCAGGAATATGGACTTCCTCAAAAAGAATATTCACCAGGTATTCACCCGGTTTTGTTGGTAAGTAGGAGACTGAACATGTTCCATCTCCATTATCTGAGCACTCTATTTTGGCTTCACATGGTCCTTCAACTGTCAAGCCTAGACCACCAGTTCCAGCTCCTTTAGTGTCTATTGTGAATTCTGCAGGTTTTCCAACAAGTCCTTCCTGGAGGCCTGGCCCATAAGCTCTCACCTGGAAACATTAGCAAGAGGTGCTGAATATAATTCCTACTCAAATTGTTTTTATCATCTCTGGAATTTTAAATCTAATTCTGAAGACTCTATTATTGTTTATAAGCATACTTGCAATACCAAGCTCAAATGCTAAATTTATTTTTAAAAGACAGTGACACTTTTCCATACTATCTAACCTAATCAGAATACTGCTATTCTTTATCATTCTGATAAACTCACAATTAGTTTTCAAACCAATCCATACACGACATAGACAGAAAGATGTTTTAATTTTCTCATTTATTTAGCAGGTCTTCAAATCAAGAAAGTTATAAGGCTTGAATGCTTAGATCATAATAACATATGCCCTGATGAGATAAATATGCAATCATTGCAGTTCCAACTGTTGTACCAGTTTCTAAGTTATTACAGTTATACTAGAAAAATTTCAAAAGAAACCTCAAGCTAATTTTGACCAACTGGGATGCTTCTGGCAAGAAATTCATCAGCTATATAAACATGACTAAGTTTGTGCTTTGTGCACAGAACTTCATTAGTAACAAAATATGAGTTGTCCAGCTGAGATTAAATCATTGCTGTACATTATAGATAAAGGGCACACTTGAAAATGGTATCAATGAATTGTCTACCCATAAAAAGGATTCTTACCTTAGAAGGATCTGGTGGTAAGGTGGCTTCTATAGTAAAAGGGCTTCCCAGAACTGGATTCCCATCATAATTGACATCAATGGCATGAAATCCTTCTTCTTTTGGAATATACTTTACCCTGCAATACTGTTTTCCAGTGACAGGTTCTACTAAGCATGGTACACTTTTCTGGTTTGGGGCAAATATGGCCACATCAAGTTTACCTTGTCCACCAGCTCCTTTCGTGTCAATGATAAATTCTTGGTCTTTCCCTATTTCGACTCCTTAGAAAAGAAAGAAAAGATTGAAAATGAGCTTCTTTCCACCAGATACACAGAAAATCTATTAATGGTATGAAAAATAGTCATATATGCATAAAGGGAGTAATGCTACATTAAAACATTTTTATTTATTTTTTTAACAAGTTTATATGGCTTCCCAATTCATACACAGACAAGGTCTATAGCATCCTATCCTTCATTTTAGAACAGTGTGTTCTGCAGTTAAGTTTTTCATTTGTATTCTAGTAGAAAGTATACACTAGATGAGTTACTTACTGTTCTCTAAGCCACTGATTTTAACTTTGCTCAAGTCAAGTGGCGCAGCAACATCTACAGTGAAAGGACTTCCAGGAATAGGATCACCCCCATAATTCACCTGAATGTCCATGTTACCCTGGAGAGATCAGATATATTTTTAAAGTCATTTCATACTAAGAAACCCAGCAAACACTGTAATACTGTAAATTAACATTTGAAGATGAACTTTTCCAGAAATCATGCAGGGGGATGCACATTTCCAGTTTTCTAGAGAAGAATCTTTCATAAAATATATATAAACCAGGGGTGGGTTCTACTTACCTTTGCTACCAGTTCTAAATGTGCACACGCTTTGCACGTGGTCGGAGCGTGCGGAGTGTGCGTTCAGCGCATGCGCGCACTTCGTGCACACGTGCCAAACGCACGCTCCTGGGCATGCGCAGAAGCTTTTTTACAGACACCGGTAAGTATGGGTACGCGGGTGGGCCCAGCTGCCAGTCACGTAGAATCGGTTCGGTGACGTCACAGCGTCACCGCTACCAGATTACCCAAACCGGGAGCAACCCACCACTGATACAAACACATATTTAAGAATAATAAATCAGAAACACTGAGAAATACAATGATATTAAAAACTTTAAAAATTGTAAAAGATGCTGTTTGTATAATCATTTGTATCATTTGTATAATAAAACCAATTTTGCATTCAGACACAAATTTCTGAGATATGACAGATTGTAATATGGAGTCCTTGGTGCTCTTTGAGCTTAGTTGTTTGCTTGCAGATGTTTATTTACAAAACTAGGTAGTATTTTCAGTGATATTATCTATTTAAGATGATACAGTTAGTATATCTGCAGATCTGAACAGGTCAAGTTTGTTCTTTCTGCTCTGCATATAATTTGGTTACCATCTCCTTTTTTGGGTTCACATTCACCCTGACTGTCACTTTATGTACTGTTCTGAAGTTTCAACAGCATCTATAACCACCCTCAAAGACAGAAGGACAACTGCACTGTTGTTTCTGTTTAGCAGATCAATTAAGTGCTTAGAAGGAAGAAGTAATGACTGCCTAGAAACTGCCATTTAGCAGCTTAAAATGGGCAAGATGAATACATCCAGAACCTCCCTCTTCTGTTTTGTGGAATATTAATACGTTCATTAATATGCCACTAAATTAGTAGAAGCTGGTATAGAATAGATATGTTGACTTTTTTTCAACAAAGTTACTTGAGCAAGGGCCAGAACAGCTTAATAAGAGAACTCATTGTAACCAAGTTGTGTATCATAAGACAGCTCTGGTAATTAATTCCTTGGGAATTGAAATTATATTTTCACAGGGTTAGACATAGCTTAATGTTTAATAAGTAGCATTTCTCATTGCAATATTTACAAATCTGACAGAGCAAAGACTATTTTGCTTTCCAACCTCACCCTTTAAACCTGTTTTTTTCCCCCATTTCCATTCAAAGCGCTTTCCAAAAATACAGAAATGTATATCGTGCACCATTTAAATAAGGCAGCATTATTCAAAACTGTCACTAGCTACTGTTTAATTTTCAATTCATAACAGAATTATGATAGAATTCCATTATTAAATCTCCTTTAAACTTTTATATTATCAGATATCATAAATTTATTGGTGTGTATCATGGATTAACTGGCTTTGAAAAAGGCTTGACTTTCTGAACAGTAACCAAACTAAAAAATGTTAACTGCTTCCAAAAGACATTTGACAAGAGTCAACCATATTTTGAAGACAGTTCTTCAAATATAAGCTACACTTGCAGACATGCAAGTTGCCAGAGTTTATACAAAGAAACACTGTTCAGAAGTTAAAAACCATTTCCACTTACAACACCAGCACGCCTAAGATAAAGTTGGCATCAGTGATGCTAGCAAGATCCAACCAAAACAAAGACATCACTGGATTTAGTTACTCCAAAGCAGAGACATCTCAAAGTTGTTGGGGTCAGCAAGATAGCCTAGAGATCATACAAATATGAAAAAATATCTACGTTTAGTTTGAAAGCTCTCTGCCAATAATCCCCCTTACTGTCCCTCAGCACAGAACTAAATGACTGCTCATCTAAGAAGCAGAAGAATTACACCAACATGTGTGGATTCCAGTTCAGAGTGAACAATAATCTTCAGTTTTGCTTTGCTGCTTGCTTGATAATGTCCCAGAGCCAACAGTAACATTGCACACTGTTAGAGACACATGCTAATTGGAAACTATGACTTAGATTCCTATAAACAAAATTTTGCTGGATTCAGAGTTTAAAATGTATTAAACAGTTTTCAGAGCATTGTTTAATACAAATATGTATGCTAGAAACTTGCAAGAGCTGGAATTATTGCAGAACACTGACACATTTTATTTGCAATAACTGCCTCTGACTTCTAGACTTAAAGAACTATACACCATATTTCTGTCCTTTAGTAGGAGAATTTACCTGTTGTACAGGAGTGTATTTTACAGTGTGGGAATAATCATAGTTGTCAATTAAGTCCAAATCTTTGACAGCATCTCCTTCCATTGGTCCATCGAACTGGACATCCAGAGGGGCTTTCCCAGCACCTTTTGTGAACACAGTGAAGTGTGTGGGCTTCCCATTTTCCACACCTGGATAGATAAAGGAATGAAATTCATTATCATCATGCCTAGACATGTTCTGCAAACCCTTTTGGATAGAATATTACAAATATAAAATTTAATTTTTCATACTCCAGATTTACTTATTTAACATCCATTTACAGGCCTTGACAAGGAATTGTTGTTTTTTACTATATCTGCAACCAACGAATAGCCAATTAAATAGTTGCCTAATAATCAAGCAGAAATCTTACCTGTTTTACCTATTCCAGGCCCTTCAGTTTTCACCTTGCTTGCATCATGTGATGGTTCCATTTTCACTCTGAAAGGACTTGTAGGAATTTCCTTAAGACAAACAAACAAACAACAAAAAATTTTTTTACATGTAGTAGCTTTTCAACAAAATTTCCATAAAGAAAAAAGATCCGAGGCTTGAATAGTTTAAAAAAATCCTTGCATGTACTGTACTTTGCATATAGTTGCTCTTTAAATTACTAGATTTCCAAATTACTGCTTTCCCTGTAAACAAATAAAAAATGAAAATATCTGTTTGTAGCACATTTCTGGAGTTCAAAATAAACTAATCTTCTACTACAGCATTTTTTTCTAGACGCTTAGACAACAATCTTTGTCCTATTTAATCATAAGGGCATCCAAGTTTATTATATCATTTACATTAAATAAAAGTCACTGTAGTTGTATGTATTAGAACTAAGGCCAATTTTTATCAGATTGCTTCTGTCAAGCTGGCCCAAGTATATGTTTTTATTAAGAGATGACATATTTGTGTATATTTTCAGTGTTGTAAGCTATTCTATATGCTGCAACTAAAGTAAGACAATGAAATACATATTAAATATATCACTTACTACCATATACAGATACTTCAACAACTGATGGGATCCAATCTAGAACCAGAGTCTTACAAGTTTTTGGGCTTGTGCTGGAGGCCATCCTCAGGGAATGGTTCTCTCTCTCCAGATTGTGGGCACACATTCTGAAGAGAGAAAAGTTCCCTAAGGATGAGCTCCAGGACAAATCTGAAAGTTTTTAGGACTAAATCTCTGATCCTGGTGACCAACTCAGATTGGATCTTGAAACATTATCCTTAGAGATGTATATTTGTCCTCATTCATGATGTGATTACAATACAATACAACCACTAACCCAGCTTTCCCTATCCAGATGGTTTTATTCTTATACCCAGTATTAGAAACCATACATCTGAGATATTTTAGGGACTAGAAACAAGGATTGGCATCAAAAGTCTTATCAGATAATTACATACCTCTCCAGCAAACAGCACTTTAACAGTATAGAGCCCAGCTGCAGGCGGGTTGTATTTCACGGTAAATGTATCATTAGCATTGTGAATGATGCCAAAATCTATATCTTGCTCTTCTTCATTTATTACATGAGCATCACACTTGATGCCCACACTCACATCACCTGGAAAGAAACAATTCATTAGAAATTGTATTGACAATTGTTCCCCTATAGCACCCTTTGTTGCTTAAATATTTCTTCCTTAAAATACACTGTTTCTATCAACCACTAGAATGAGAAAGCACATCCACCTAAAAACAACATTGTGGGAAGCAAGCATTCTCTTTTAACAGCATTTCAGCTTAATTTTCTAACGGGATTACTGAGAAGGGTGGGGGGTCACTACTCAGCAATTTGCTATACCAATCAGTTTTTACCTTCGCCTGCTTCTGTACAGTCCACAGTGAAATGAGTAGGTTCGTTAGCTTTCAGGCCATTTCTTGCCACCCCTGGTCCAGTAACTTTCACCTTCTGAGGATGACTGCCTTGTCCTATCTGGACCTAGGTGGCATATATTTTCAAAATGTGAACTTAATAAATACTGATTAAACACTTTAGAATATTCAACATTAGTCATACAATCCTTTTAAGTTTCTCCTATTGACATTCAACATGTGGTTTTATGTATTTGTTGAATCTGTTCTCGAAGAACTCAAGCGAGCATGCATCTTTTTTTTCCCAACAATCCTCTGGGAATGGACTGAAGGTGAACCCTAGATCTTTCTGGCCCCAATCCAACACCTCAGTTACGCAGGAAAGACCAGGGCCTAGTTAGTTATTAGTTTTCATAGTGGCCAACTGGAAGCCTCTGAGGAGCCCATGTGAGCTCAAAGAGAAATTAAAAGAACACTGGTCCAAAACAATTCCTTCATCTTAATCCAATTTTCCTTCTCCTAATCTGGATATTCCTAATCTCATTTTAGAATAAGAGTAAGACTAAGACTAAGATTTATTCAGAAATACATAAAAATGCAAAATTTTATAAATATTGTGCATCAGAGTACAACAAAGGAAAAGTTAGAAGGTGAATATTTATTATATTTTAGTATTTTTTAAATGATGTTTTTAAATGACAAAATAATGGGCCTTGAAACTCAGTTCAGAGATTCAAAAAGATTTCTAAAATCTTTTTATTGTTAAAAATAATGTAATTTTATGGTTAATTTTTCATTAATGATATACTGGGAACTAACTGTACAATTCTATCTACTTTATCCTCTTATTATCTTTGCATCTTTTTTTCTTTTTTTTTCACTTCCTTATTTAAAAAATGTGATGAATAAAAATGACTTTAAAAGAATAGGATTCAGCTTTTGCTTTCAAGTAAGTATCAGTTAATCTAATCTTGCAAAAGGTGTCAGGAAGCACATTGCAATTGGAAAACAAGCAGCTAGAGATATTTAAGCACTTTGCTACATACTCTGCAAGGACTGTTAGGGACATTTGCTCCTCCCCAAGTAACAGCAATAGTATGCTTGATAGGTTTTGTTGGAATGTAAGAGCAGGCATAGATGCCATCAGGCTTGCTCCTTGTTTGAATATCAATAGGATTTCCATCGGCATCCTAAAAAAGAGAAAAGCCAGCTTGCGTTCCATTAAAGCTGCTAAAAATGAACTCACTTTTAACTAGTTGTAGATATAGTCATGCAAAGGGTAGCAGATACACAGTTTAACTTAACCAGTAAACTTAGGCCTTCCTTTTATGGAACTCCATACATTTGTGCTCGTTCTGCTGCAGCTGGATTATCTCTTCCCTATCATGATCAAATACCATTGACTACCCTGTGGAAATGACTCCAGGAGAGTGAAGGACTGAGATAAGTTCTCCAGAGCTTATGGAAAGGATCTTGACTTCTATTTTCATTATGCTCACTACTTCACATTCAATTTATTTATTTATTTGATTTTTAAAAAAATTATTTATTTATTTATTTGATTTATATGCCGCCGAACTCCCAGAGGACTCCGGGCGGCTCACAACAAAACACAGTAACACAATACAATTTTAAAAGTTTAAAAGCGAGTTCAAAACAATAAAAATAAAAAGAACACTCATATCTTGACTGGATCTCGCTGGATCATAACAGCGAGATCAGCGGCCCCATGCCTGCCGGAAAAGCCAAATTTTAACTGCTTTATGGAAGGCCAGTAGGGTGGAGACAGTCCGGACCTCGGGAGGTAGTTGGTTCCAGAGAGCTGGAGCAGCCACAGAGAAAGCCTTTTCCCATGGACCCGCCAGCCTACATTGTTTAGCTGACAGAACCCGGAGACTGACCCTGTGGGATCTTACTGGTTTGCAGGGAGATGCAGGGTAGGAGATGATTTTGAAGATAGCCTGGTCCTAAGCCATGTAGGGCTTTATGGGTAATAACCAACACCTTGAATTGCACCCGGAGACTGATACGAAGCCAGTGCAGCTTGCAGAGAATGGTGAAACGTGGGTGTACCTAGGAACACCCACAATGGCTCGTGTGGCTGCGTTCTGGATCAATTGAAGTCTCTGAATGCTCTTCAAGGGTAGCCCCATGTAGAGCGCGTTGCAATAGTCCAATCATGAGGTGACAAGGGCATGAGTGACTATGAGGAGAGCCTCCTGGTCCAGGTAGGGTTGCAGTTGGTACACTAGGTGAACCTGTGTGAAAGTTCCCCTAGCCACAGCTGATACATGTTGCTCCATTCTTAGCTACGGATCTAGGAGGACACCCAAATCCGAACCCGTTCTCAGGGGAACAATTTCTCCCCACCCAGAACCAAGGGTGGAAAATTAACATGGTCACTGGGGGGCAATACCCCCAGCCATTGAGTCTTGTCTGGGTTAAGTCTGAGCCTGTTGACTCCTATCCAGACCTTCACAGCTTCCAGGCACCAGCACATCACATCTACTGCCTCATTGAACTGACATGGAGCAGAGATACACAGCTGGGTATCATCTGCATATTGCTGATATCCCACCCCATGTTGTCGGATGATCTCACCCAGTGGTTTCATGTAGATAT
>JANHFM010006146.1:275235-288477 GCA_032468115.1 Grayia smithii | reverse complement strand
TGTTATTTTAAGTGAAATTTGTGTTTTCCTGCTTCTATCCGTATATTAAATAAATATCTCAGTGAAAAGTAGAGCTCTATTTCACTTCTAGAGTTCTCTTGAGAAGCAAAGTCAACATGCAGATAGCAGAATCAGCAGCTGATTGGAGTTATTTGCAAAAGACTCATATCACAGTGCAAAGCAATGCAAAAAAAAAAAAAGTTCAACACTTACTTGGTCCTTTTATTGCCACATGGATATCTCCACTCCCTGCGGCTTTAGTATCAACCTTGAAGTCTGCAGTTTCTCTGATCCTAACTCCTTTGGGTTGGAGGCCCCTACCACTGGCACGGCAGGCATTTGGATTGCAGGCTACAAGCAAATTGCAGACAGACATGAATGCAGTCTTTGATTCCTAAAGATATTTAATTTAACCAAGCCAGGCTGGAACAGCTTCTCTTGGCTTCCTTTAAGATGGATAAGACATTACATGAAATGCAAAACCTGAATACCATTTTGTAGTCTTAAAAAGCCTGTTCTTGGTTAAAGTCTTTACTTTGTACACATACGAATATACTGAATATTAATAAGCCTTTTGTCAATGGTTGCAGTAGAACAGCTATGTATTTAACAACAGTAAAAGGCAACCAAATACTCCCATTTCTAAAGTTCCAATTTTAAAAGCATGAAGCTTTCTAGCTTAAACAAATTTTCAGAATCAGTTTCAAGTGTTTTGGAAGAAGAAAGGAAAAATAGGAAAAAGAAAGCACAATATAGTAAAAGAGTTCCATAGAAATTAACAAAATAGTCCAGGCAAGCCCACCACAGAGATGTGCTTGGAACAGGAAATTCTAATGTAGCGGGAAAGAAACATGCAAATGGTCTTCAAATATTACTAGATATATTGGAATAATTAATAGTCAGAAACTTTAGGGGGGATATAAATCAGCTTAGAAAAGACCAAGCCAGGGGCAATTTGCGACAGAGGAAACATTTAAAATGTTGAGGACATATGATGGAGGTTCTAACAAAGCAGTTCCATGGGGAAGGCTGTCTAGTAAATTGTTATGATGGGTGCATAGTTAATCATATCAAGATATCCTCTGATACTCCAAATTACTTTTTCCTAAGTAAGTGCGCACAGTTCTAAACACAGAACTTTGCTGCAGCTATCAACTGTTTTTATTTCTTGCAAGAATGTCTTAAAAAGTCACAGCTATAAGCTGACTCGCTGCTTGCAGAATATGCTAATTTTCCATTTATTTTTTCTTATTATTATTATTTAAACAATTAAAACATTCAAGAGACAAAGTATTTGGAAGATACTATATTGCTTCTCCCTGGCTTAAATCACCATTTGTCTAATCATGACATTGCAGCTTTTCTAAACATACCCCAGGCATCTTGCAATAGCCCAATTCAGTACATATCTTTTTTGCAATCAGCCACTTTTTCTTTGAAGGTATTAACATATACTCCACAGCAACTACTCTGACCATGCATGTATAGCATCTCACTTTTCCTAAACATTTTTTTCTATATGCATTAGCTGTTCTTTGCCTGTTTGCTCACTTTAACAGAACGAAGATATGAACAGCAAGCTAAAGTTTAAGTCCAATTGATAATGTTCTACTTTCAAGTCTCCTACAACCGAGTTGGCTATTTGCAGTAAGGCAGTCAACCTCTTGAAGACTGCTTGCAAGAATCTCCCTAATCTGAGAAATTGCTTGCAACATTCTGAAGCATTTCTTTAAATTGCAAACTTACAGAATAGATTTCCAGGGATAAAAAAGGCAACACATACATGGTCACCCTGAACACATCTTACCGACAAGAGCTTGCTCAACTAGGAAGTCATTAGCAGTCAAGTCCAACTTCCCACAAATTGAGAGTGGCTCAGGAGAAGTAAGCAGAGGTCTGAAAGCACAGGAGTAGGCAAGGATGGAATAGAAAGCCAGTATCATTTCAGAAGAGGAAAAAAGAGTTATGATACAAAAATAAAGAAAATATAGCGGGTTTAAGAAATATAGCAAGAAGGTACTCTACTGCAGAAATGCCAGAATTTCTGATGCCAGAAATGCATCATTAAAAAATTGATTAGTAAGGAGGATGAAAGTTATACAGGATTAATAGGATTTTAATATGATGCAATTTTGCCTTCAGGGGCATCCAATTTATTTCAAATATTCAACACAATGTATTTGACTGAAGCCATAAAATCTGAAAATAAAAACCAAATTGGCAGAGTTGAAAGATGCTTTCTACAACCCTAATATCCAAGACAAAAAAAAAGCTAGAATTAAAAAAACTAGTTTTTTTCCAGATAGGTATTTCTAAAATCATTTAGGTCAAAAGAAGTAAATATTTCTTCTGCAACACAGCCTAAGACATGCATCCTGATTGGGTAATCTTTAGTATCTTTAGCAAAGCAAGATAACTACAAATTAAGTTTCCATGCAAAGTTCATCAGCAACAAAATGCCACACCTAGTTACTTCATCACCTAGCAGACTGTGGAGAAACATTAGCCAAGTCAACAATGGCTGATGCAATTCAAAAAGAACACCAATTCAAAATGCCTACCCACGATGGAGAAATAAATTGTAAATATGGCAGAATTAGTAGAAATGGTCAGATTGACCTGGCCGGTCAAGGATAAAACAATAAAAACTTTAATAAAAGACTGGAAAACTTTTGTGGGCTTTTTTTTTGCTGAAACTGGAAAATCTTTCACCTGTGATTTTCTGAAGAAAGATTTCTGAACACAGAGGTTTAATCTAAAATAGACTGCAGAATCCATGACCTCTAAAGGCCTGTTCAAATGTTCTCCCAAACTACAGTTTTCAATATCACTATATCAAAGAAACAATGATAGTCTTATTAACCTTATCTAATTGTTAAATAAAATTTTAATTTCTACAAAAATCTTAGTTGCTTCATTTTCAAATGTACAAATGAAGGGTTCAGCTATCAAGCAATTTCAGTTTGCTACAGCTTATTACAATGTGGCATTATACATAACTTTAAAATTTTCCTACAAATTTGTTTAGTCCATCTTACCTGCTGTGTAGATTTCAAAATAAGTAGGCTTATTAGCTATATTTCCTGTTGTTTCCAAGCCTGGACCTTTAGCCGTTACTTTACTAGCATCTCCCTGGGCTTTATCAACATCTACTTCAAATGGACTCTTTGCAATATGCTGGCCAGCAAACAGAACTGTAACCTAAAAAAAATTGTTCACATTTAGATATAATAGACTACTGCAATGCATTTAGCAACTGATGCAAAATGTGACAGACCATCTCCTGGCCAATGAAAGTTGCTGTGGTCACATAGCATTGAAGTATCTCCAAAGCCATCTTTCTATAACCAGCTCATCCAAATTGCTTATTTTAAAAAGACATGTTTAAAGTCCCTGCCATTCACAGGGATGTAGACAGTGTTTCTGTGGTGAGGAGCCTTTTCTTAGAAAAGACTCCATCCCCATCCCCAAGATTTGGCTGGTGGCCATTCTCCTGTATTTTAGAAAGGTAATGAAAACGATGCCTCTGGAGGGTGATTATTGTCAATAGAAAAGTCACCACTGAGAGGAAAATAGAGTTAAGGAAGTATCAATATGGTGCTTTGAAATGAGCACAGGGATGCTGCTAGAGCAAGGGTGTCAAACCCAAGGCCCGTGAGCCGGATCGGCCCATGGGGTGCTTAGATCTGGTCCGCAGGGCCACCCTGGAAACTGTGAGGGACCAGCCCGAGGTGCCTCTGCCAGCGAAAACGGGCTCCTGAGCTCAGTTTCTGGCTGTGATGGCCTCCTGACACCCTCTGCCAGAGAAAAAAGAGCTCGGTAAGACCACCCTCCCAAGCTCCATTTTCACTGGCAGAGGGTTGCAGGAGGCCTTTGCAGCCAGAAACGGAGCTCAGGAGTCTGTTTTCACAGGCAGAGGCACCTCGGGCTGCCACAGGCGCCCCCAATATGAGTGACATTGAGCAGGCCACACCAACTCTGGCCATACCCAAACTATAAAGATGCTGGGGTAGCAAATATATATTCCAGAAGGAGGAGTTGTTGTGAAGCATAACTATTGCTGCAACCACCATACATTTACAAAAAACATTTCTCAATTCTAGTTTTCCTCCCTACACACAAAGCCTTCAAATTGCCTTACCTTGTGAAGACCTGTAACTTTCGGCAAGTACTGAACAGCAAATGTCTTGTTCTTGTCATTGTCAGGTATCACTTTGGCCTAAAATGGAACATTAGATCAATATTTTCACTAAGAATTGCAATTATTTCCTGGTATCTAAGCTTAAAATAAAGCCTTTGGGGAAAAAATGCTCCTGCACAAGAAGTTTACTTCACTGTATGTGTTTCATCCCAAACAAACACCAGCAGAAATTCTCCCATTGAAACACAGCCCTCAATTAGAGCATCATTATAGAAGATGACATGAAAAAGCCACTTTTAATTTTCTAGAGAAGTGTCTAATATTGTTTTGTAATGCAATAGCCAAGGCAAAATTTATTTACTGGATTCATACTGTAGTCTAAATTTCAATCGAAAATGCCAGAGAAGCTAATAAGAGTAACAGAAGGATAATCAAACATGCAAATCAAACTTATATCAATTCTAAATCCATCAGTAAAGAGTATATAACACAAATTCACCTTAGCAGTCAGACCAATCTATACATCAAAAGTGTATTGAAACAGATATGATTTTGCCTACCAACAGAATAACAAAGGGCGTAAGCTCTCCCATTATAAATCCTAAATGGCTTAAATCCTGTCTAAGAAAAAATCCTTTCCATTATGAACATGTCTAGATATTAAAATCAATAGCTGAAGATGCCCCTAGAGTTTGTTGATATACACGGAAAAGGCTGTGCTCAATCAACTTTTCCTGAGTCCTTCACAGGAAAATCCCCAACAATCTTTGGGATATCTATTTAGCCTCCAGTTTCCCTGCCATTAGAACAGCCAAACACATCTCTTTTTCCATTATTTTAATAGTTAATTTTCACATTCATTTTTGCACCTTCCTCCATTTTTGATATACTGTATTCTAACTGTGTACTGCTCTAAGAATTCAGACAATTTATATAAAAACTGAATAAATAAATAGCTTAGTACCTGAACTGCAGATATCAAGGAGTGAATCCCAGTTCTTATACATGCACTCTATTAGTCAAACTATGGTCCCATGAAACTCATTCTAAATAAATACACTCGTGCAAGGTCATCATTTTCCAATAAAATATTACAAGAAAATAATCTGAAGCAATTGTTCAATCTACCCAAGATCCCTCAGTAAGCACACCTCTTCTCTGTTTCCTTCTGGATCTTCTATGAAAACCATTACTTCACCTTGACCAGCACTGATAGTATCAACAGTGAAGTTGGCAGGTTGTCTGACCATATTTCCATGAGGTTCAATTCCTGTAAACACATAAAAAAACCCATGCTTATGTGTATTCATTTACTGAATCTTGATACAATCTCAGAATTAACACTGAATTAAATTATCATGATTAATCACCACTGGCAGACAACTTTATGGATGTCATTTAAGTTTCCTTAAATCATCCAAAATAGTGGCCAGCAATCCCGTAAATCTAGCTTTGCAATGCTCCAATACTCTTGAACCAGTAATTCCCATTCTTTTAATGTTTTCTTCTCCCAGTCTTCTACATACCCTTTAGTGTCTATAAAAAAAATGGAGCATAACTAGCACAAGAATAGCTGCTGAAAACTGCCTCCATATAACTTGAAGTAGGCACGGTCCTAACATCTACAGATTGTGATAGCTTTGTTCCTTAAAACACAGACATGTTGTTAATAATAATCCATTGCCTTGGATTATTCTACCCTGAAGAAATCTTGTTTTTCTCCAGGGAGACTTTTGTCCACTATTCTTTCCATTGTTTAGAAGATTCAAATGTACCTCCAAACAAATTATCAAAAGATGAGTTAATGTAAAGCTAAATCTGTCCAGAAGTTCCCCTAGATTTGAAAAAGTCCTGCAAGCTTACCTATAATAAAAACAGCTTATAATATTCAATAAACAAACGTATACATGTTTTTTAAGATACACACATACAGAACTGTGTATGTGTGCATCTTTTAAAAAATCTTTCCTTGGGTGATGCCATTTTGCTTCAAATAATACCTATGACTTAACTCCATGTTTTCATCTACTTTTTCAAGCTAGTTATATCTACCTGACAATGATGGAATACAAAGGCTTAAGTCTAGGGACATAGACAATAATCTGCTCAAGAATGTGGTGTAAAGAAACATTATAGATACAAAAATAATAGTCTCGCTGAACTGGTTCTCACAGGATTGGGGAATTCATATGAAAGTAGGAGTGCCTTTTGGACAATTTCCACATTTCTGAATATTAGCAGTGCACCAAATGAACACAATGAAATATAGATCTTTGGCTACATAGTAAAAATCAGCTCTTCCGTCAGTTATAAATATATCAAGTGTTGCCTATTTATTATTTAAATTTAGTATAGCTGCCAATTTCAATAGTGTCCGCACAATGTAACAAACAAATAAAAATCTATAAAAACATATGAAACTTAAAACCACACAGACAAATTCAAAAAAAACAAAACAGGACTCAAAAAAACCCCATAACACATTAATGCCAGTCCAGGGACCAAAGCCAGATTACGTAGCACCTTACCTCTGCCATATGCTCTTGCCTTCTTTGGATTAAGTTTAGGTTTCAAAGGAGCACCTGGTTTCAGCTTTGCTTTGGGGAACTGTGACAAGTAAGTCATTACAGAGTGTTCATCCACATCAGGATGTATGATTTCTTCAGGAGCGATGACCTAAAAAACCGTTAAAGGACAGTGTTAAGTGGGTCTTCATCTTCCTTGCCAACATTCCTGCTCCTTAACTATTTGCTTAGGTTTGGAACTATGGTTAACTAAATGCATTAATAAGGGCAAATAGCATTTTCAAAAATGTACATAAGGTTCTAATCTATCTATAAAATGATACTATTACTGTCATTCAAAATTGAGGAAGTGTTACCAGTTTTACCATACATTTTTAATAACCCATTATTTGAGGAAGTTCAGTGTAATGTTCTTCTGGTTTCCATAGAGGTTAAGTCTAAATGTTAACATGTTTAGATATCTCATCACTCCCAGAAAAAAGCAACTATAAATGGCTTGATCTGAAATGTACGTAAAAACATACAGAATCTTTAATCTACTTTAACACCATCTCATTCAGGTGCTATTTAGACATGTTGGATTACAATGCAAACATTTCCATCTGAGAAACATTTTTCTCAGATTTTTTTCTATTTTTACAATAGAAAGAGAATTGGGCAGCTCTGTAGGCATTCAGGCTGATTATTATATGCTGATAAGCTATGATGTAAGTGAATCCTTTTGTGAGCAGAATCAATCTGAAATTTTGACAGAGCCAAAATTAATTTTCAGTTAAAAATGGAATTGGTACTATTTATAAAAAATATTATTATATTATTGAAAAATGAAGCCTTCAAATTCAAATATATTCTAAAGAAGCTTTCACAAAGTAGCCTTCTATTTCATATAAGAAGTACATTACTTGCATAAACACATTATTGGATTAGTCACATTCCATATTCTGACAAGTGAATAATGTTGTTCCTAAACATTAATCAAATGTGGCTGTTTAATTTACAGCTACTCCTTAGATATATTGAAGCCTCTCCCTTTTCCATACCTGAGGGACACCTAACCAATCATCTGCTTGCTGCATAGCTTCACGAGCATTATTTACAGGCTTCTTAGGATCCCAACTTTCCCAGTCTGGGCAGAGACCTGAAGATAGGAATTAGGGAAAAGTTAAATCTCTGTCATTAAAAAAGCATGTACACTTAGCCAAAAAAAAAAATTACTTGTGTGGCACCAACTGTGTCCTAAATTAGAAAGTGGTGATTGGCAGCCAAAGCTTTCAGTGCAGAGTGAAGCCCAAAACCCACCCACCCCAATTGAGGAGGGGGAGAGGGAGAAATTGCTTTTACAATATAACAAGTCTAAAGATTCCAGAGTTGGGCGTTTTTCAAGAAACACTGATGTCAATGGCAACCAGTACAGCCACTAATTTCTATGACTCTTATCAAGCACAAAGGTTTTCTTAGTAAGAATACAATTTACATCATGGTTGAAAAACAAGCTCTGAAAACTCATTCCATTGTAGCCTTAGCCATGAAAATCAGTAGGTTGGGCCAGTCACTCTCTCTTAGCTCAACCCACTTCATAGGGTTGTCTTTGTGGGGAAAACAGGGAGGAGGAAGGTATGCTGAATATGCTTGCCCCCTTGAATTATTGGTAAAAAATAATTTAAAAGGTAAATAGATAAAATAAATACACACGTCTCAAGGATTTGGGGTTTTTTTGTAGTTCCCAAAGAACACAGCTGTCAAACATTAACAGCATGGTTTCCCATTATTTTGGAACAGACAAATCAAAACAGTATTGTACACCCCAAAGCTGTCTCTTTTTTTTAAAAAAAGTGACATCATGTACAAAACAGTTCTGTTTACATAGCACTATCCAATGTCTCACACAGCTTGCTGTTCACAAAAGGCTAAGTGCAAGTGCAGGTTCCAAAAAAGTTATTTATGTCCAAAGCTCTCAGTTATTGCTATATGTGATGTAAAACAAAAAAACCACAGGAGTCTTACCTGGAGCACAGCTATCAACCAAGGCACCTAGTGCTTTTCCATCTTGCCAATTTTGGTTGAAGTTTGTTATTGGGAGATATGGGATTTTGTTCTGGATCCATCCCAACAGTCTCTGTTTAGGCGTTTGTTTCTTGGCATCATCATCTCCTTCATCTTCCCACACTGGCATAGAGATTGAATAATGGAGGATAAGGGTCCATACTAAGCCTAGGATTAGCTTCAAATTTCCATCAACAATAGCTTTACTATCTGAAAAGAGAAAAAGAGAATTGCCATACCATTAAGTGTCCTGTTTATACAGGAGCCATCAGTTTAAGAACAAGTTGAATTCCTAATTCTGTATTTAACTTGAATTTGTAGGTAAGTCAGAATTTGTACTTACAAAGAAGCTCCTATCATTAAAAATGGCAAACAGCATTGTCTTTCCTTAATAGCATTAGCACTTAGACTTATATACTGCTTTACAGTGCTTTACAGCCCTCTCTAAGCAATTTACAGAGTCAGCATATTGCCCCCAACAATCTGGGTCCTCATTTTACCCACTTCGAAGGATGGAAGGCTGAGTCAACCTTGAGATTTGAACTGCCAAATTGCAGGCAGCCAGCAGTCAGCAGAAGTAGCCTGTAGTACTGCACTCTAACTATTGCGCCACCGTGGCTCAAGCTGATGAACCGCCAAAGCTGTACTTTCAGGAACCGCTGAAAACAGGCTACATATTAAGAAAATACAGTGGTTTGTCAACTCAGGGAAGGCGAATGCCACCCCCCATTTTTAGTAACAGGCAGCCCGTTCGTATCTAGGGGTTGTCTTTAAGTGAGATGTTCTTAGCCCAGGGGTCTTTTCTGTATGTGAAAGAAGGTATTTAGTCTACTATAATGAATCACAGTCAGGAGCTTGGATTCCCAATGCGTGCATGTGGACATCAACGTGACCACAGACTCCTTTCTTGGCATCTGTCAAATCTCCATACCCATATTTCTGATTATTTAACTAAAATTATAAGGAAAGTGAGCACACTGCAAAGCCAAACACCAGTCTCAACCATAACCTTTATTTCCAGAAATAAATATCACATGGAGGCTTTCATAGAAAATAAAAAGTATAGAGTTTTCAGTCCAATGCTTTTTTTGGCTGGCTGCCAAACCTAAAGACAGACTTAAGCTAAGTTAATAGAAAGCATTATGAAGAAAGAGAAGGGGATGAAGAGCAACTTCAGTGGGAAGGTATTTTATGAATGGTCATTCCCACCATGGCATCCCCTGCAATATATCAATAACCTAAATGGGCCCACTAACCAAGAACGGTTGGGAATTCCTAACTTTGGTTCAATTTAGCTTAAGCAGCCAATGAAGGTACAAAGTTTAAACATATTAACAACTCAGCAGAAAGTGTACTGAGGATCTACTGACAATTTCTAAGTGATCTGCAAAATCTGCACCCTGATCCAGGGATGGGTTCTATTTACCTTTACTACCGGTTCGCAATGGGAGCGCATGCACGCAGAAGCTTCTGCACATGCACAGATCACCCATGATGACGTTGGCGCGGGTAGACAGAGCCTCCTGCCAGTTTTACTACCGGTTCTATAGGACCAGACAGAACCAGGAGCAACCCACCACTTCCTGATCCCAGTTGACCGATATCAGGATTATAGTGAAACACAAAGTAGATTCTATTATGCATCTAAAGCCTACCCAGTCTGAACTCTGTTCACAATTCAAACAGCACCAAATATATCATCTTTAGTATAATACTTTTTTTCTCAGAAAGAAAAGAATGTTTGTATAGCTTCATGGGACCATCATGGTAGTGACAGTGGGCAGCAAGATAGGCCTATATTTTTGATAGATATGCATAAAGAAAGTAAATATTTACTATCATTCTTCCTGAAGAATGAATTGTTCCTGTGGCTTAATGTTTCGCCTATCTTCCTAGAGACTCTGGTTTAATATTTAACTGAGCAGGAAGCAGATTACAAGCCAAAGAGATGAGAGTGAAGAGCTGGAATACAGATTTCAAGAGGGTTGTCTAGCTAGCTAGTAACACTAGGCAATTGGTCTTCTGTCAGATTACAATTCAGTTTTGATTTAAAACCTTGGTTGACAAGAATGAGTCTTGTGCTGCATAGGAACAATGAAGATTATGAATGACTACATCTAAGGATTAAACACAATCTATCACACAAAGGTCTGAACCATTTGTTTTTCAGCTCATGCCAAAGCAGTTATCTCACATTTGAGTTTTAACCCAAGGTTTTGAAATTTAATAACAGATTTCAGTGAAAAAAAGTTTGTATGAAATGTTGTTATGGGATAAATGCTTAAAATGGCGCAATGCCTAAAATTTGAGCAAAAGAATTCTACTTGCTTAAAACTATCAGCAAAACCTTTTGAACCAATTGTTTAAGGACAGTGATATCATACCCAAATAAAACTCTAAGCCAAAAGCCAAGGCCATCTCACATTTGGTTTCTTGCTGTGTCCAAGTAATTGCCTCTGGGATGCTTGTAGTCATTAT
Organism: Grayia smithii; assembly: GCA_032468115.1. Taxonomy (NCBI): domain Eukaryota; kingdom Metazoa; phylum Chordata; class Lepidosauria; order Squamata; family Grayiidae; genus Grayia; species Grayia smithii. The sequence continues at coordinate 277,290 of JANHFM010006146.1, read as the reverse complement.
GGGTCCTTGTAGAGACTACTGGAAGCATGCCAACTTCAGCCCAAAGGGAACTGATTCTTCAAAACTTTTGGTAAGACCTCTCTCCCTCATTAATTTTACAACTCCCCTTTGTAGATATCCAAAGTAGCAGCTATCACCATGCTTTGTGCAAATGAATTCCTGAGGTTAATTATGCACTGTGAGAAGATGTATACTATTTAGATTAGATAGCTAATATTTATCTATATTAACTGCCACTAACTCTGGAAAAAAATTGTTTTTAGGCCTGGAAATGCAAGGTTTGAACTTGGGATCTTTCAAATGGTAAGCCTATACTTGATGCCGTCTATTGTTCTTCTGTTCTAAGTAACAGATATGTGGGGAATAGGAAAAATCTAGAATAAGTGAATGATATTAATAATTTAAATTTCAAGTTTGTTGACTTGACAATTCTGGCTGGTCTAATATGATTTTCAAAGACTGCCTAGACAAATCCCTACACTTTTCTTGCCAAAGTTTTTCAAAAATGGTTTGCCATTGCCTCCTTCTTAGGGCTGAGAGAACTTGACTGGCCCAAGATCACACATACGGCTTTTTAACTAGCACTCACAAGGTGGGACGAGCATTCATGATCTCCTGGTTTCTAGCCTGATGCTTTAACCACTATATTAAGGTGACTAACTTTTTTACAATGAGAAGGAGGACACAAATAAATTGAAGAAAAAAAAATATTGTAAACAGAAGAAACTGAAACAATAACCTAAGCGAATAAAATAAAATTATACATATTTGGAAATTATTAAATAGATAATGAATTAAAATGTGAATTATTGTGCTCACCTGTGTATGATTGAATATTCACTGAGAAAGAAGTGAGTCTAATGCGTGTGTGTGTGCCGTGTCGTGTTTCGGTACGAAGTAAACAAAGCCACTTGCGCACGGCGCACTCACTCAAAACAATTCTCCTGTGCGGAGCGCATGCATCTCATAATCGCGTCTCACCGCACTGTACGGAGCCTTGACGAATCGTCATTTCAAATACAAATATGTCACATCACACTCAACGGATCAGATCAGCATTGATCGAATATGGAGTTTTACAGATTAATCTTCAAATATCGAAAAGGAGGACGTGTTTCGAGAGAGGACAGAACTCACAAAAGAAGGACTGTCCTTCCGAAAGGAGGATGATTGGTCACCTTATAATTAAACAAATGTGCCCATCCTTAAAATATGTGACATGCAGTAGATTCCTCTTACAGAATTAATGTAACATATACTTCCAATCTAACTGACATCTCCAAAACGGAGACAGGGATACTCTACATTTCTTATTTATATAAAAATGTATTTCCTCATTGTTATGGTAAAAAAAAACAACTTAATCAATCAGTAATTTAAATCTGAATCTTGATAGCAATCTTAGTTTTTCCTGTATCACAATACTTTGCTATATTGATTAACCAAGTTAGAAGAGTATCTATTGAGTCCATTGGAAGATTCTCCATCTCCGATTTACAGAAATATATTCCATTCCATTCCACTTATATTATTTATTTATTTATTATTTTATTTTTAAATATTTATTTATTATTGTTATTTTATATTTATTATATCATTATTAGCACTTCATGAAGTAGATGAATGTACAGTTGTCATAATTCAACAATCACTACAGCTATAAACAGTTTTAACAGCAATAAGTTTGTTTCTTTTTTAAAAAATGTAGGTAAATTACAAAACTAATTACCCAATAGTTATACTATTATTCTGGGAACATTTCAGCAGAAAACTCATAATCACATTGTAATAATTTAGACACTGCATATGGCTATTTCCAGACATTTGGAAGAAATGAAGTATCTATTAGTCAGTATACCGATCAATTTCAGTGTGAGTGACTTACAAGGATATTTTTAATATTTTGCAACATGCTGTCTAACTTATTTCAGGCTTAAGAATTCATCAGCTTAAGAGTTAGCATATTGCCCCCAACAAACTGGGTCCTCATTTTACCCACCTGGGAAGGATGGAAGGCTGAGTCAACCTTGAGCCGGTGAGATTCGATCTGCTGAA
>JANHFM010006146.1:233235-244690 GCA_032468115.1 Grayia smithii | reverse complement strand
TAAAGAATTCTATTCTATTCTATTCTATTCTATTCTATTCTATTCTATTCTATTCTATTCTATTCTATTCTATATACTTTACAAAACATTTGTTTTCTGAACCTTGATATTACTATGCCCAGAATGAACACCTTATTATACTGAGGGCTAGCAGACAGCAGCCTAGGTCTGGAAAAGATCTGGCTGTAGAGATATGACAAGGAGAAGATAGAGCAAACTCTTTCCTACCTTGTAATATTCATCCAGATTTTTGCATCCCAAATCTGGTGGACCTACTTTGTCAGTGACTATTTTTAAAATTTATTTCTGCTTTGCCTTGTTCAGATCTTGTGAAGAAAATAGTCTTTTAAAATATGAAGTTTATTACAGTGCTAGCTTATTTGTTGGATAAATGGGACATCTGTGAAAAATATCTAGATAGCTAGTTGCCAGCTGAAGCTCATGGTTATTAGCATCCCTTCCATACTTCCTTTCCAGTTGTTCTTCTTATGGAGAAAAACATTGATGCCAAGGGGAATATTTGCTGATAATCATTGACATTATGAAATATTAATAATACAGAATTTTGATACAAGAAATGAAACTCGTAAATAAATGCAAATATATTTATTTAATAATATGTTTAGTGGAGTCTAAAATATCTTAAAGGAAATGTGTCTCAGCAGATCCTGCCTCAGTACTGGAATAGCTGAAATTGGTAAGTCGTGGAAACTATTTTTGATTTGATCCATTATTTACTAATTCATCCATAATGGGAGAACCAGTTGGTGTAGGCAACGATGATCAAGTCCTAGCCCTGCCTTTCATAAAGCCAGCTGTCTGCCCTTGGCCAGTCCTTCTCTCTAAGCCATAAGAAGGAGGCAAGGGCAAACCACTTCTGAAATTTTTGCCAAAACATTGCAGGGACTAGTCCAGGCAATTGCCAGGAATCAACTATGACTAGAAGGCAGAAAAAAAAATCCAAAATGATTAGATACTAGCCTATAATCAACATAGTTATAAACCATGGTTTATGAACTATAATGACTGAAGTCACCCCATGAGATGTTTAATTAAAAGCAAACAAATTATATTTTGCCTATGTACGTTTTCCCCTTGAATAGGATTTGTGGAGAAAAATCAGTTAATTATGATGATGCAGCTTGTTAAGTTAAACCAAGCTGAAAAATTCATCACTGGGCCTCTAACTTTTGGATGGAATTTCAGCATTCAGGAACTTTTGCTCATTGCAGTTTCCCAATCTGTCACTGCCTGACCAAAAACACACATCCTTTCCTCTACTGATCTTTCGCTTCTAATTTAAGATTTTTTAAATAAACAAATAAATAGGAAGAGGTAGATTAGCCAAAGTCTCTATGGAAGTCATGTTACTAATGGCTCTGGTGTGCCTTAATTGAGCCTCAGTCGTTATCTTATTGGGAAACACCAGACAAATTTACTATATTTCAGAAGCTGTTTCTCATTTAAAAATAAAGATTAATGAACTATTTTATAGACAAGTGTACTTTTTCCAGTGTGTAAAAAAACTGAATTGTCAGAGAGAGAGAGAGAGAGAGAGAGAGACCTTCATGATGAAAGTCGTGGAGTCTCAAAAGAACATGGATCCTTATGGAAGTCAGAAGAATGTGCATTATCAGATATATCCATTAAAATATTCCATATAGTTTCCCCTCAAATTAAGAAACAAATCTTTGAATACTTAGCTTGTGGAATGGAAAACAAATGAGCACTTTCTAAAATCAGAACCTCGGTTTCAATATGAATGCTTAACCATTAGTTTGAAAAATATTTTGACATGGAATGATGAATTCCATTCATCAATGTTCAATTTTTCCAGAAGTCATTTGTCATTGCCTCCTTACTAGGGCCAAAAGAAGTGACTGGCCCAAGGTCACCCAACTGGGTCCTGCCTAAGGCAGGACTAGACCTCACAGTTTTGAGATTTCCAGTCTGGTGCTTATGATGTGAGGTTATACAAAGTCCCTTAGAAAATTGCTTCAAAATAATAACCAAGTAGCAGGCAGACACTCCAAAAGTCTGGTTTGTACCCTTTTCTTTCAGATATATTTATAACTCAGTGTTCCAAACAAGCTCATGTTTTTGCCACGGCTAGTGAGTATGCATTGTATACAACCAATTTCAGAGCTAAGTATGTATTTAAGTCAATCAAGGGTCATTTCCCCACTGGATGTATCATTGCAGATCAAAGTGAGACTTACAGCTATGTAGGTGGCAACTCCTTCGCCCCTTTGCTTTAGGAAAATGTGTTGGACCTCCCATGAATACATACACACAATGCAGCCATGAAACAATTTACAATTGCTTTCAGGCTGGCCAATCTTGGAGGGGGGGAGGATGAGCTAGGAATTCCCAGACATAAGGGTAGGCAGGATTTGATCCCCAAACCTGAAACACCTTTCATATGTGCTCATAACCACAGTATATGAAAGCTTATTAACAATGAACACATACTCAAACAAAACATGCTTTGGAAACATGCCCAGATTTGCTGGCAAATTTTTAAAGGGCTGTGTATTATTACAAGAGATCTAGCCCTCAGAGAAAGACCTTGGCTGTATATTCTAAAAGCAAATGTTTGTGCATGTGTGTAGATTACATGCATGTGTATTTCAACAGTATATCATATCCTGTTCCCTTTTTGTTTGACTTCTACAGCAAATACTGAGTAAGATAGTTTCTTACTCAGCCTTTGCACATTACACAACTAGATGTCTGTCTAGAGGGCATTTTCCTTCCACTATGGTTTTCTCATTTCTTCCTTGAACTAATTAATAGGAGAGGTTTTATTAAATTACTGAATTCATCCCACCCACACACCGATAACAATGATAAAATATTTCTTCATGAAAATGTAGAGCGCTATTGACTGTCAAAGTAGCTGTTAAGAACAATGTACATTATAGGCAAATATACATTTTGCTGGTTTGTTGGCATTTATTTATAAAACCTTAAGTCTGAAGGAGACCTCCTACGTTGTCAAGTTGTATTTATTATACTGACACAAGATTCACAAAGCCTAAAAACCATACCAGTAGTAGAAATTTTGAAAATTGCTCTAAAAAACTATATAGGGGGCGGGGGGAATAAACTTTGGGAAACGGGCAATTGCTCTTTACATTAAGAAGGTTTTCCTTAAGTAGATAAAATTAAAGCAACCAATTTTAATGCCCATAATGCTGGAACAACAGAATGAGCTCTGGCCAAGTAAGAGCTGTGTGTAAAGTGTGGAAATGCTGAACAGATTTAATACACAACCAGGCAGGAGGTTGTTATCTCCACTGTTACAACTTCATGTACCAATTCTTCAACTTCATCCTTCCTACATGTAGGGTAACACTAAATGTTCAGAATTAGGCAGCTTTTCAGAGATAGCAATTTCAGATCCCTGAAATGGTGCAGAAGAGAGAGAAAGAGACAAGTCACACCTCTGTAGGTACAGTAGTACTTTCGTTTGCTTTAACAGCCTCCAACAGCACAATTCCTGCAAGCTTGAGCTTCAGCTCCTCATAGAGCTGGAATTATAGAGAGTACAGAATAAAGAGTTCAAGCAAGCAAACAAGCATCTTTTAGACATTTCTGAGGTTCAAATAGGAGGAAGAAGTTTTTGTTTGGAGTTAGTCCCTCTCCAGGCAAAAAATAAAAATAAAAATCCCAATATTGTATTCAGAATTCACAATTGCTGTCCTCGGACTCAAAATGCTACAGTAGGAATTCAGCAATGATTTCCCCCCCCTCCCCCCAGTATAAGAGAGGAACAGGCAATTTTGTTCTTATTATTTCATTAAGGAGTGGCTTTTCAGCTTTGCTTCCAACGGAAGAAGGGTGTGGGAGAGACAAGCATTGCTGGCATTCACTGATACTAGTGAAGAAAAAGCATATGACAGGCTGACTAAGGCAGCCTTGGGTTGCTCCATAGCAACTATTTTTATTGTAACAGTTATGTGATTACACATTTTTGACTGTGCCTCTATGTCAATACTGCAGAAGACTTGATCTGAGGTATGCTTTCAATCTTTTCAATTCTTTCAGTCTTACATTCTACAATTTTCCCACAATCTGTGGAGATAAAGGAATCAAGATTACTATTAAATGCTAACATTATAGTTGCAAATCTTTAGGAGACTTAGAATCAATCCACTGTATCTTAAAACAATCCTGGCCAAACAAATATACCCCCCATTATGCATTTCACAAGCTGTTTATAGCATAGGCTAGCTCCATGTATTAAGCTAAACTGAATTGTTTAATTATGGTTGTTGAGTAAGTCATGTGATATGTTAAGCCATAGGGCATAATTTAGAAACTATAATGTCTGGGATCAAGAAAAAAACCAAGCAAGCCACATTATGGCATAGTGTTAACCCATGATAGTTTAATCATAGCTTAAGTAAACTGAAAGAAAGAAAAAAGAAAGAGAAAGAAAGAAAAAGAAAAAGAAAGAAAGAAAGAAAAAGAAAGAAAGAAAGAAAGAAAGAAAGAAAGAAAGAAAGAAAGAAAGAAAGAAAGAAAGAAAGAAAGAAATTGCAATCAGATGTCTTGGGAAAATTAATAGTTCATTTAAAATATGTATAGGTGTTCAGATATATAAGACTGGTAGAAACACATGCCCCTTAGTATGTTTTAATAAAACACAATAAAACACATGACAACAGGTAGAGAATCCAAATAATACATTGCTTTAACATACATTTTTTATTATTTAAGCATTACAGTTGTATACCTGTGAGGTAACCATTAGTGTTACACAAACTATACCATTTTCATTTTGGGGGGAATTATAGCATGTAGGAAATGTATGGATAAAGAATAAAGCATGGTATATATTGAAGGCCATATTTATTTACTGCCCAATCATTTATCCATTTAATGTTAAGAACTAATTATTCCCAAATGTGTACCAATTTTTCTTATCACTGCCATTCTAATTTCAATATTTCTATGAAGAAATCTACTGAAGGGAACACAGCCATACCAATCTGAGCAAATTAGTTGGGTTTTCAAGACTCCACCCAAAGCATTTTATTATTTAATTGATAAACCATGGCTTAGTCACAAAGGCATTTGAGGCTGGCACTTAGTGGTTAAAAAGAGGATCAGCTTCCTCTATTTTATGCTTGAAATTTCCCCCTGCCCTTATGATTTACTATAGCAAATACAAGCAGCTAAATGAATCACTCAGTGAGTGGACATTTTGAATTACAGAGATCATTGGGTTTAAAAATCTTTTAGTATTGCAACTATTGCTTCCTAATAATGTACTGGTAAATAATTTTGCTTGGACTATGAATATTTAAGCAAAACACATAAAATGACTTGATTTATTTTGTCCTGTAATCTTTCAAACCCTGAGACAAAAACAAGGATAAAATATAGAACTCCAGTTTTCCATCAGACATCTGGAAGAACTTTCAGGAGGGATCTTTCAGTGCAATAAAGCTTGTGCAGCTTAATCTATTAATTCACAACCAGCTATTCTTTCTCACAGGTGATGCAAACCAATCATTTTTAAATCCACATATCATTTTCTGTGGGTTTATATGGAGAATGCATAGAATTTATTCAACTATATTCTGAGTACATTTGCAACAATGGCACCCATTTATCTGACTCATCCTATCCCCAGGTAAACAGATTCCAGTCCTAGGAGGGCTTAGAATGAGCAGTAACCTGGTTTACCCATCGTCCTATAATATTGGGCAGATTGCTGATAAATATAGAAGGAGTATTGTTCTCATGGCTGGAAATTAAGGGAAATGTACTGTAATCCCAAGGGCTGGTGATCCTAGACTACTTACAAAGAAGTAGAAGTCCAGGCAAGTCATGTAATTATTCTCCAAAACTCTTGAATGTTTTAAAGTTTGATTTTTCTCTTCAAATAATGGTTCTCAACTAGCATCCTAAGCAATCTTCTAGTTTAGCTCATGGATGGGCTACTCCAGTTTTTAAGAAATCCAAAGCATAGTAGTGTAAGGGAAGCATATTTAGAAAACGGCCATTATGTGGTTTGATTCTCTGTGGTTCACTGGGATGAATTACCCATACAATTGTGGCTTTCAGCACAGTAAAGAAAATCTGACTCACTGCAAAGTACAGGCCAAGCCAAGAAAAGATAGCAAACAGTAAAAAAAAAATGTATGTTACATTGATGCTATAAGGTTAGCTGAGGTCCTAGATCAAAGTAATGATAGTTCTGTGTAGGTTCATATCTAACAGAAAGTGGCAAGTCTCACACAATCCTGTTTCAGCAAAGAGGTTTTTCAAGTGGAAAAGTAATCCTTCAGGTAGCCAGGTTGAATTCCCTTGGACTCGTATAAGAGACATTTGGCACACTGCTCCTGGCTGCATAATAGGCCTCTCCCTGCTTGTGAAGACAGAACCTGAGAGACGGAGAAGTAAAAAAAAAATAATAATTATCAACACTGAAATACCAGGATGTACTTCTCAGACCAGTGTTCTAAATCAAATACAATCTAACAGGGCAAGGATACACTGCAGTTAGCACTTTAAGGCTGGCAACTTACATGGGAATCTTTTCTACTGTTAACTGACACATGGCCCAGCTGACAGCAATTAGGCCAATTTTAATGAATGATTTGATGTTTGTGTCTCCATGCTTCAGGGGGAAGGAGGAAAATTCCGTTCAAGCAGCTGCTGGAAACACATGGCTCAAGGTGGGATGAAGGAATGCGAGGTAGTTGGATCATCTAGCATGCAGATAAAGTAGCTTAGCATATTATGTTATTCCAGTTAGTGTGGTTGGTTCAACAAATCATAGTTTAGTAATGTGAATCCTGAAACTTGTCAATTATGTAAGCTACAGGCAAGTTGCCTTTATATATTTTGTTCAGTCCAAAGCAGTTATGCTACATATTAACTAGATTCCATTAGCTATAATATTATAGTACAGTAACCCCAAATATAGGCTAACCCAGGGGTGTCAAACTTGGATCATGTTGTCGTCATGTGATGTATCGTGACTTTTTCCCCTTCACTAAAATGAGGGTGAGAGTGGCCAGTGCGTGATGCATCTGGCCCATGGGCCGCGAGTTTGACACCCCTATGCTAAACAATCACACATATCACTATCTTATCCCGCTATGTATGGCTCATTCATCAAAGTATTAGGTTTGACATATAGTCCAACCTTCATTTGACCTTTTGGAAACTGGCATTAGTAATCTACCATGAAATTTCATTTATCACAAACTCATATTGATGGCTGATTTGAGGCCTAATGACTCAATAAACCTAAGATAGTTTAAGGAGCTTCACATGATAACAGATAAAATTGCAATGCATAAATGATGTTTAATGAAGCATTTTTGTTTAATATGCCTTATAAACTGTAGAGCTTTTGATTTACCCTTGTTAATTAAATGACCCAGTTTGCACAATATAGAAAGTCATGATTTGTTAATTAAGCCATAATGGATGGGTTCACACATAATACTCAACTGCACTCATTTTTTCTGAATCGCAATTCATACAATATTCAAAGCCAAAAATAATCCACATTTGGGCACAGCGAAATGTATAAACCTAAATTTTTGATGACAAAAGAATCACAATTTTTTTTGCAAGTTCATATATTACTTGCACACATCTGCCTAAATAGTAAGTTAATCCATTTGCCATTGACTTAGTATGTTGTAGGTTTCCAGATGCTATAGTTCACGGTTTCTTGAAAGTTATTGAGTAAACCACAGAAAAAGGAATCCTGTCTGTATTTTCCTTGCCAAAGAGGGGCAGTTAGAGAAAAAGAATGAGATGAGATATTCGTAAGGTGAGGCCAGGTGTTAATCCTCACCATTAGGGCTTGCCAGACAGGTTGAACCCGAAATATAAGGCCCTATAGCTGTAACTAATGATTCCCTAAAGTAGCACAGCAGCCATGGGGAGGAGACGTCTTGGCAAGACTGAGATGGGACTGATTTAACCACAGAAAAATCTGTACCCTGGAGTGACATACCAAGAGGAGGGATTGTGGAGGAGATTATATGATTTTCTCACTCATACAGCCTCCTTATGACATGTTAAGGCAGTTAAACTAGAGAGTTTAGTTCATGAGTGCATCCGTGCAACCATTTCATCCTGCCTGACTCTTAACCAAAGTGTTAACTTTACTATGTCCTCTGGACCTGTTTGCCACTGTAGGCTGGTAGCATGTAGAGGGTTGTCACAGGCTCTGTTTCTGTAAATGAAAAAGGTGGCTGTTTAAGTTCAGATAATACAGTTGGCCTAAGATGTTGGTTTGAACACTCATTACTGATTACTGATTTTCATTTGGTGGGGTGGATAGTTGCATCCGGTGTCTGGAATAAGACATTGCGCTAAGCTATGGTTTCACTATGTATTTTTTTCTAAGTCAATGCCATTCACTAAAGAAATACCATCAAATCATCCTGTGGTTTTTGAATATTGTGCGAATGGAAGCAGTGTGATTTATAAACTCTGATTTAATGTGTCATGTAAAGCCGGAAGACTAATTAAGCAACATGTCTTAATATGTGGAGTGAAGAAAGCCAGGATCTGGAAGCATAGCAAGACATCTGCAGGAGTAAAGTGAAAGGCTCTGCATTCTTCTACTTTGCAGAATAACATGAGCTCTGCTGATGTAATAAGAAAGTAGGAATTCTAAGAAGTAGCATGAAGGGTAGAAGGATGAGGTATAGGCACATTCAGTGTATTGATGAAACATTTTATCCACAATCATTGTGTGTTTTAGGGCTGGTTCATAAATCCATGAAGAGTGTTTGTCTTCATTTTACTTAATTTGATGTTCAGGAGAGACTTGGACCACCTAGTTAACCAATAAAAGGTCAGATGAGTGGGACTAGGTGAGCAAGTTCCATCCTTTCCCCTAGCCTAGCCAAGGAGTACCATCTATATCTAGGTGGGCCCCTTTAAAAATACTGATGTAAGTACTCCTTGCCAGAGGAATCCAACATGATCAACCCTTCTCCCCACATAGAGAAGCTTGTAGAAGAGTCTGTATGAAGAACTCCTTCATGTGCTGGTTAAAATTTATTTTAAATGCTTGTGACTATAACTATCTACCTAGATTAGTCACAGGGCTCCCTGTTCATCCAGGCAAGGTACAGATACATCTTTCATTGCCCTACATTTTAGAAAAATAAGGGCTGTGTTCATAGGCTTCCTCATGATTAACTAGGATTTACTCCTGTTGTCTGGTTTACATAATATATTGATCTTTAAATTAGTCATATGGGTTGGGTTCATACCATACTAGGTAGCTGGCTGATTTGTAATTCACCAGGCAAAGCTAAAGCTTGGGTCCTGAAATCAGATAATCTACAGAAAGGAAAAGTTACAGCCTGCCTCTCCCCTGCTAACACTGATACTAGACCTGATATAATTCATAGAAAGAACAAGCCTCTCCCTTCCTCCCCATAAAATCCTGCCTGTTGTGCAGAAAAGTGTTTGGTATTGTCCAAGGATAGCAAGAAGAGAAGATGTTGGACTTCATCCAAATGCTGGCTGGTATAATTATAGGGCTCTTTCTTATTGACTAATTTGCCAATAGGAAATGACACCAGTAACTTTTACAAGGCAGACTTGAGCAGATGTGGGTGCATGGGTGCTGGGACGGAGACTTTATCTACTCTTCAAGTTTCCTGAGTGAGAGATCACGAGTATGGAAGTGCTCTGTCTGGACTATTTCTGACTATAGATCTAACCATCAGCCCAGCAAAAACTCTAGTGGGGCAGAAAGGGAATACAGTAGATTGAAGCATGTGTATTGAAGGCACCTTACCCTATTCCTTCCTCTGAATTGCCAGATGGGCTGTTTTAGGACCCAGATCTTCCTGTCATTGAGAGAACTGCCAAGTTATGGTACATCAGTGCTGAGGACAAGTGGTGCAGTCCCATATCTGACAATATGCCATAAAATATACAAAATGGAATTGGAATAGGCAACAAGGTGCCACCTCCACCAAGAAATCATATTCATAGATGGCAAAACCATTTGAGAGCCATTTTTGGCAGAAGCAGTAGAAAACTTAGAATGTTCTCATTTGGGATAGAATTAATGGCATATCTCTTTCTCAGTTTAAATTGATTGCCACCCCTTTATTTACAAATATGTCTAGCAGTCTTTTGAAAGACCAGGAACATACAGTTAATAACAGGTTTAGCAACCTTCCAGAAGATTGGTATAACAATGTATATTTTATTTTCATTTACTTTATTAATCACATTTCTGTAGCCGCCCCATCTCACAAAAGCACTAAAATAAATAAAACAATTGTTACCTAAAACCATTACATATAATCATTAATAGTATCAAAATTGATAAAATACAACTGAAACAGAAAAGGGAGAATAAATGGGATGTTAATAATGACAAAGCCACTTCATGTGTTCATCCACCTCCTGGGGTCCCCAGGCCTGATAATTAGGTCTTGAGGGGCTTTTGGAAACTTAGGAGTCATGTGGCTGACCTCATCTCTGGGAAGAAAAGAGTCCACAATGCGGGCACCAAAGCAGAAAAGGCCTCTGCTTAGGGCCCACCAAATGTAATTCCCTCAATGACGTAATCCATAACAAACAATTCTGTTGGATCTTTTGGGATTGGCAGATGAAATTGGGATGATGGGGTCCCTTGAATAACTGGATTCCATGCCATGTAGGGCTTTAAAGGTCAACACCAGCATCCTGAAACAAATTTGTGTTTATAAAGTATACAGTATGTATATATAAGAATTCCATGAAACCTCTGGATAGCCTTTTGGAAAGTTCAGATTAGACATTATGTAGGCAGATGACTCCTAGAAACTACTTTGCCTCTGCCCAAACCAAAATGCTCCCCTTCAGCTGGCCAATACAAACTTTGCAGAAACCTGCCCATCTGTATTATCACCAAGAGAATAAATAGGTTGCCACTAATCGCTCATATTTCAAGGCACATCAAGAGAAGATAGAATACAGTATTTTACAGTTGAAAAGGGTTGAGATAAATTTAGGCTGGATTGGGGATGCGATGAATGATGTACCTTGTGTACCCATTCTCTCAAATGAATAGCAAGATACCTTTATGCTATTTGTTTATTTAGATTTCTGTGGCTGCCTGTCTCGCCATAATGACTCTGGGCAGCTGACAATAAATAAAATCATGATGCAAAATAACAACCCAAAAAACAATACGTATATAAAGCCTATAATGAACACTGAAATGAAAACAAATAGTAGGATGTAAGAATGAGTCCTAGGATGGTTTAATGTTTACTTAGTAGGCCTGGCTGGCCTAATAAAATCAAAGTGCTTGTCTACCTACTGAAAAGGATGGGGTCTGATGCATTGTTGTACATACTTATTTGTTCAGGTTTAGCTGTAGAGAAATATCCAACTTGGCTGGAGGAAGGGTTCAAAATAGCCTTCGTTTAGAGCAGTGTTTCTCAAACATGTCCACGGG
>JANHFM010006146.1:191096-205348 GCA_032468115.1 Grayia smithii | reverse complement strand
AGAATAGAATAGAATAGAGAATAGAATTCTTTATTGGCCAAGTGTGATTGGACACACATGGAATTTGTCTTATATATATATATATGTATGTATGTATGTATGTATGTATGTATGTATATATATATGTCTTATATATGTATATATATGTGTGTGTGTGTATCAAGCCTAAATATATATTCTCTCTCTATATAGAAACTTATACATGTGTATGTATGTATGTATAAGAGAAATTTATGAGGTAAAACAAAATAGGGAAAGGGACGAGGACCAGGCGGATCACCTGCATCTGACTACAAATGCTTTGAAAATGGACGGATGCAACCTTTGCAAATAACAATGAACCCCATTTTTGGAAAACAGATTGATACCAGAGATTGGAAAGGAGCAAATTCTGCTTTCATTCATAAAGAAAGGCAAGTTCCTATTTTACCAAAAAAATGACCAGTCAATTTCTTCACTGCATTAGAACTATTAAAGTATTTAGGATGGTCTTAGCTGAAGGAATGAAAGATGTTACGAAGGATTTTGTACATGAAGATCAATGTGGCTTTTTGCCTCAAAGACAGCTGAGGAGCAATATAAAATATTCTTAACATACTAGAATATAATCAATATATGCAATACAATCAAAAACAAGCTGTGTTGATATTTCTTGCTGTGGAAAAATTATTTGCCAGTTTGAATTGGCAATTTCTTGAAACAATGGATTTTGAAGATAATTTTATCAAATGAGTAAAACTGATACATAACTCACAAACAGCACAAATAGTAGTTAATGGTAAATCGACTTAACTTTGTGAGATACACAAAAGAACAAGACGAGCTTTCACAGCTGTTGTTCAGTTTGGCTTTGGATGTTCTTCTGAGAGATGACATAAGAGGAAAGAATAACGAGTGAAAGTAAAAAGCATTTGCAGACAGTTTGGTTTTAATAGTTGAAAATTTCTTGGAAGGAATAGATAAATTATTGGAAAAACAAAAAAATTGATAAACTAGTTGGAATTAAAATTAATGAAGAAAAAACTAAAATCTTAGCAAAAAATATGAGGATGGAAAACCAAATTGAACGGATAGGAAAATATCTGGCCGTTAGGGCTTGCACTGAGAGCCGTTGAGGCCACTTGGAGTTTATCTGTGCCCTCAGTGTCGCCTGTGTAAGAGTGGAAATGGGGGTGGAACCTTCCTGGAAGTTGTAAGGACCGTGTTCTTACAAAACAGTCCTTTCAGCACTTCCCAGAAGGTTCCACCCCCATTTCCACTCTGATGCAGGTGATGCTGAGGGCAGAGGGTGAGAAACCAAGATGAAATATAAAATTCTGCAGAGGGTTAAAACTACTCAATCTTAAATTACAGTTGCAGCCTATTGTTTGGTTTGGATGAAGGATATCTTAAATGAGTCTCTGGCCGGAGGAGGAAACAGATTTCACCAGGAAGGATCAGGACTGTCTTAGAAGTTTTTATGATTTCATTGTTTTAAACTCACTTTTTATAATTCTTATATGTTCAATGTTGTTTTAATGTGATACTTTTATTGTGAGCCGCCCGGAGTCCCTCGGGAGATGGGCGGCATAAAAATTTAAATAAATAAATAAATAATAAATAAACTCTGATATTTATCTATATATATTCTTTACTAGCATACTACCAACTGAACATGCAAAATATTTTTAAAAATCAACTTGATTAGAATATTAATACATTATTTATTTATTTATTTATTTATTTATTTATTTATTTATTTATTTATTTATTAAATTTATATGCTGCCCATCTCCTTTTCCAAAGTGATTCTGAGCACTTAATAATATGATTCTTCATATTATTCATGTGTTGTCATTCAAAACATAATCAGGAGGATATTAAACAGCCCTGTACCAATATGCTAGTTTAGGTTCTCTTGACAATGAAAAATACTCTAATTTGAATGGGAATGTTTGTTGATTTAGATAAAGTATATTTCTAAGTTAAAAGGACTGAATTACAGAATATTTTGCACAAATGGAAAGTTGAGTTTGTTTCTGAAAGATTTAAGACCTGTATATGAAAAATTAAAACACATTTAAGAATATATTAAATACTTAGTGAAGCAAAAGTGACCAAGAATATGTGATTCCGCCTTAGTTGAATATATTTAATGCAGACACCCATGCTTTATGTCTAACCATTTTATATAAAGAATGGTATACCAGAATGGTATCATTTTAAAATGGTGCATAGTTTACTGCCCTGAATAACCCCGGCACTAGCTGTCTTCCTCTGTTTAATGAAATGAGCAATTCTGTTTAACCGAATATTGAAACAAAAGTTTCAAATCTCTTGCTCAAAGAAGTACTGGGAAAAGAGAAGAGAGAGAAGTATGATCTCTGTTTCATTGAGCTACTTCATTCAAATTTATCCAATAAAAAGGCCAATGTTAGGAGAACAAAAGAGTATCCTAACTCTAGGCCTCTTTAAAGAAATGCAAACATCCATGTAAGTTTGAAGCTTACCTCATTCTGAGCATCCTTAGCTTGATTTTCTGCCTCATTAAGAAGTGTTTTTAGAGTAGTTGCATCACGTTGATGTTCTTCTTTTAAAGAACCCATTTTATTTTCAAGTTCCTTTAGGCTTACCTCCAGAACACTCAGATCACTGGTAAGTGCTAAACTCTGTTGCTGAGAGCTATAAGAGAAAGTAAAAAAAAATCACAATACTTCATATTTAGTAATAAGGGTTTCAAATTAATTCATTGTGAATGTATGCTCTTTGTAATCATAATATTATTCTGCATATCCTTATAATTTAAAGTTCTGATGTACAGGCTACTGTGTACATGTATTGGTTTGCAGCAACAGCATAAGCAAATATTTTCCTATCAGCTTATAACCAAAACCCAACCAAGCAGATCCCAACATTTAAAATCTAAAGTTTATAAAGTTCGTTTGTTGTAACAATAAAGGCAAAAACAACCATAGCTTAAAATGTTAATTATACTGGAAGAAAACAGAAGAAAAATGAGTAAGCTTGGGAGGCTTATTTTCATGTTAAGTAAAGCAAAACATATATAAAATGATATAAAAGATATGGGCACCATCTATGTATTTCCCACCATAGAAGGCATATTGCTCCTATATAATTATACTACTTTCCATTCATCCATTGAGATGGATGAGTAGGAAGAGAACTGTAGCTAAAACAGGTCAATTGAATAAGAGGAAAGATTTAGACAAAATGTTACATTCACAACAAATAGAAATAAATCTATAAGAACTAACCCCTAACTCAGGAGACGCTGTTTTAAATTTAACACCTTTGGCGGTTTCCCATTTGATTCAGTGACACTTACTTATGCAGCTCCTTTTCCTGTTGCTGAAGTTCGCATGCAAGCAAAGAATTTTCCTTCTTTAATGAGAGACATTCAGATTCAAGAACAGCCCACTTTTTTCTTAACTTTTCAAGCTCACCTACAAAGCAAAGAATGCTATAATATTCTTGAAGCTAGCTAAGAAATAATTATATTAAAAGTTTTATTAGTGCCAATTATATCTGAATGTACATGCCTGGGATTATAAACTGTTTTTTCACTATGACAAATCAGCTTTTTGTGGGCTAAGCTTTTTTAAACAAAACTTGAAATAATAATGTGTAAAGCCCACTGATTTGGGAATGAACATTCTGGAGAATTCTGGAACTTTCTGTTTCTCCTTTGGATCTGGGAGGCTCAGCAATTTCCTGAATTAAATCCTAAAAATGAAAAATGGTTCCAGATATTCCATGGGTAATTCAGCCCAAAATAGGTCTATTTTGTCCAGAATGCCATGTCCAAAACATATCAAACTGCTTCTTTTCCAAAGAATTTGTTTCCAGAAACCACCAAACTGCCTCCAGAACAGGATTGGTCCAGAATAGTTCAGGCATACTTCTAACGGACAATCTGGAGAATTAGTAAATTTTGTACATCCTTATTTGAAACCTTTCACACAGTCTGAAGAAGCACCACATTTTTTAATTAATCATGCTTATTCTTCCATTATATCAATCTGAACTGAATTATTTGATTCAAAAAAAGGGCATGAAAAGATCCTGATAGTGTCTTACAATGTAATAATCTTTAGAATTTAATCATTTGATAGAAAGAATGAACTTTTAGAAAACATCATCATAATAAAATGAACAGATCATTTGAAAAATAGACTTAAAAACTATTGTTCTATAACTTTGCAGGAGGTAATTAAAATGTACAGCATAGAAATCCACCGCAGTGAGCTTATGGCATGATTACTGTCAAGACATATATAAGAAACATGGGCCATTTTACTGAGTGGCCTGGTGTCACCAAATAAGCTTCCAGGTCTTAAAGGTAAACTTAAACCTAATTTCCCCCAATTTTATTCCAATTTCTGAACCTCTATACCTTACAAGTTAGGTAATGATACACTGTCTCCAAGGTGGCACAGTAAATCTAAGACTCATCCATTTTGATTCTAGTAATAGTTCTACCTAACATATCCAGAATCACAGTATTTTGTACATAATGCACTTTTAATTTGAAGTTGTTATGACAGGACCTATATTATAATTTACAATTTTGAGTATTTTTATGGAATTTCTGGAAAATATATTTGAAAAACTTTTCCTTACAAGACATTTGAGTTTTGGTTCGGATACTTTTATGGAATGGCTGTACTTCTGAACTACACTGACCATTGGCCTACCAAAGTGCACTACAGATTTTAATTTTTGACCCAGTTTTCTTTCCAAAGGTATACAGCTGTGGACAGTAGAAATCCCTCAAATTACATGTTGCATTACCACAGTAAAGAACTAAAGAAATCAATTGTTTACTGTATCAAACTTTAAAGTTCACTAAGTCTACTACTGTCTTTACTACGATGTAACTAAAATTCCAATATTTATTTACTCTATGTCAATTTCTGTAATTAATCTAATTTTTGTTAATGAAAAAGCAATGTAGCCTCAAAACCCAAATTATTATTAAGACAGTTGTGTATACCTTGTAAATGGGTGGCTTCCTCCCTCTGCTGATTCTCATGCTGCTGACATCGTAGCTGAAAACTGGCTTGCAGACTGTCAATTTCTTTTTCATATCTGGAAGCCTCTTTGCGCCATTGTTCAAGCTCAGCTCTTACTTTTTGAAGCTCTTCTTGCAAAACAGTGACATCTGTGTCCCTTTCTGATGTGGCCTTTTCTGCAACGTCTTGCAGCAACAGGATCTCATTCTGAGCGCTCAACAATTCATTCCGTGTACTGGAGATCACATTTTCCTTTTCTTCATGAAGACGTTCAATATCTTTTTGTAATTGATGCAACTGAGCTATAAACATTTATTAGAAATTCTATCATCTTAAAATTGTAAGTACATAAATTCATTTTATTCAAATATAAGTGTAAAATATTTTTATGAAAGTAACACTACTGTATAAGATGAAAGAAATGCTTGCATTACATTACGATATTGTAGCATAAATTTTACAAAGGTTTATGAGTCTCTCATTGTTATATTTGAAATATTTAGACAAAATTACAAAAATATCAATATAGGGGGCATTTTTGAGTGGATTTTTAAGATTTACTATCATATTAAGCGTACACATTTATCACAAACTTCTCTAAATTTAAATCTGTTTCTTGGAATCTATTTTATTATACAGATATACTCCTAGACAATATAGAAAAAAAGGGAGTTAATCCAGCTTCTCAAAATTCTGGTGAATGGCAAGAGATAATCAGAATGCACTGGAAAGACAGTATGGTTGAAGTCAGCCTGGGTACATATAGTATAACCTTGTCCTGCACTTCAAGAAAGTCATAGCAGCTGTTGCAAACCTTCCTTCTTTATAATTATGTTTATCTATTTAAATAGCACTTTTGTTTGCTTCCACAGCAATTAATCTCCTGCAGTTTATCTGTAATTATTAAAATAAATGAGCAGCTGCTATTTAAGGAGAGACAATGATGTATTTTATTTTTAGCAATACATGTCTGGGGAATTTTGACTAATCTCAAAACAATATCAATGTCACTATGAAAGATAAGTATGATTCTTGAGATGAGAAGGATGAGAAATTCTCTCCTGTCAGATATAAGAACTGTATCCTCTGTCAAAGTACTGTATTCAGGAAGTTTTTAGAAACACAGCTTTTTAAAAGTGCCCTTGAGGACTTAAGTATGAATGAGAGAGATACCCGTGAAAGCTTGGATCTGGCTGCTTGTTTTGAACTGTTGCAATATACTATAAATATTCTTTGTTTTACTGTAAACCACTTAAGTTATATGACTAAATTGCCACAGAAACATTTGCAATAAATAATCACATAATATGGATCTACAATAAACATTGATAACAACACTTAGCAGATTTTTAGAACGTATGCTAGACCTGTGATGGCAAACCTATGGCATGAATGTCAGAGGTGGCATGCAGTGCCCCCTCTGATGACACACGAGCTGTCGCCCCAGTTCAGCTCTGCTACACATGCGTGCACATCTCCTGCCAGCCAGCTGGTCTTCAGGTCTCTGGGCAGGTTGCATGTGGGGGCCCCGCATACGCATTGTATTTTGGGGGTTCGGACGTACATGTGCACGCTTCGGGCACTCGTTCCAGAAAAGGTTAGCGATCACTGTGCTAAGCAATCATTCATCTGAATCATCCTTAAAAAGTATTCATTTAAATATTTATTTATTCATTCATTCATTCATTTTGCTGTCCCTATCACGTTTTTATGTCCTATCACTGATAGTAGTTAATTTTACAAACCATTTTAGCAACAGACATTTCATTCTACTTAAATAATTTTGTATGGAAAATTATTATAGTTTCTGTTCTTTTCAATGACAACATATACATTTTTCTATTATATTTTTGAAGATTCTTTTTTTTACCTTGGAGAACTTGGATTTGTTTCGTGGACTCTTCAGCTTGCAATCGATATGCTTTTCTCTCTTCTTCCAACAGAGCTGTAAGTATTATAAAAATTCTCAACATATCAATTTATTATGATTTCCATTATCAATTTATTATGACTTCCACTATCAATTTTTCAGTATATATTAGGTATTAGTTTTTAAACATATTACTTAGTTTAGTATGTCATTAAAATTTTGTCATGACCAATGTAAGTAAATTACCATATTTAAATTACTACTGTGCTAGTTAATAAACTTTGCCTAAAACTGTTTAAAATATCATGCACTCTTTTTAATACATTCATATTTTATTCTGAAGAAAAAACTGACTACAAGGAAAATGACTGATTCCATTTTAATTGCTTAAAGCTATACATTTATTGAAAACTTAAACCAAAAGGTACTACTATACATGTCTATTCTGAATTCAGTTCTTCTGAGTTCTTATTTCCAATTAAGTGCTGATAAAATAGCAGCCTTTCCCCCCCTTGGCTGAAAGTATGGTATAATCATATACCAGGCATCTAGATTAAAAAGGAACAGATCACAGACTTAAATACCCTCTTCAATCACTGTATTGGGGTATAATGTTTTCCTGGGAATTCTACGACTCAAAGGACTCTTCATCTCACCTTGCAATTCAAAGCATTTTTGTTTACTGGTCCTAGCTAGCTCTTGGGCTTCAATCAGTTCATGGTGCAGCTGCTGAATTTCCTGTTTAGTCTCAGTTTCTGATTGTGCACCCTGCAATTCATCTGCTAAAAGAACATTTTTCTTTAAAGCATTATTTTTGTCAATAGCTTAATTTCTATTACTATGTGAAGTAATAGGAATCAGATAAAATTAGTTAATTAAACATTATTAATTAGGGAAAGGTTAGGAGACAAATAAGACAAGTATCTATATACCCAAGCCATGCAAGAAGTTGTAAAATATAAATTGACAGGAAGAGATTGCTAATTCTAACCTTAGCAGTCTTAAGATTTTAAATATAATTTTCCATACATATATTTAAAAATAATTCTAGTACTGCTGATATTTCATTTCAGATTTTTTCATAATTTATTATTCAAGAATTTTGTTGTTTTTAAACAATAAAAAAAGGCTTTGGACTGAAAGTTATAACTTTTGACACAGCTATCTTCATTTATGAGAGGTGAGAATAATGAAACCTACCGTCCTAAGGACTCATTATATTAAAGAAAAATAATGCTTCATGTGCAAAATTAAGATTAGAGGATAAGGTCCGCTGAAATTAATTCGTTTCTATTTTGGATTCTACCTACATTTCATATATACCGTAGATAAAGTACCAGTTTGTGCTTTAGCAACAGTCATCAAAAGCAAATCACATAGAACAAAATTAAATTTTCAATCCATGTTTCCAACTAATATTAAGTCCAATATTAAATTATTTGCTAATCGAAATACATTAAATATTAAGAAAAAATAATGATTTACCTTTTAAGAGAGCAACTTTAGCAATAGGTTCATTTAATTCATGATCATCCATCTGAGCATCTTAAAAAAGTGAAATTATTTTAGAATTTGAAGTAATACTTTTAAATCAATCAGAAACAGCATAGGGCATAAAATGTAAAAATTCACCTGGATTAGAAAATTAAGCTTTTTTAAATGATTTTTTTAAAAAAAAATTTCATAAAAGCTTCATTACAAATTGTCACTATAATCCAAGTTCACTGGAAGATATGCCCAACCATACCTGTAGTGTCGTCACTGCTCTTCTCTTTGCTTGGGCTTAAAGTATCTGAAAGCTCAGCTTCTTTAGCTTTTGCCTGATTTTCTGTAAAATATAAACACTAATTCCATTCAAATAAATGTGTAACTATACGCATACTTGTACTTTCAGCATAAATTCTAACAAGTGGATTAAATTCCTCTTCAAACTGGATTAAATGTTTTCAGAACATACATTTAAAATTAAACAAGCCCGTGGAGGATGAAGTTGGTTCATTTGTTGCTTAGCCCTTGTGCCTGAAACTTGTATTTTGGCCAGCTGAAACCCACTGAGAAATTAGTTGTTTTGTTTGCTAATTCTGAGTATAAATCAAGAAAGCAGGACAAAGAAAAGGGATTTTAAAACAGTGTCTATATTGTAACCTTGAAAAGGAAAGAGCTACAATTAGAATAAATGCTGCTTTGTAGCACTTAAGTGGATAAACTAACAATAAATTGATGCATTACAGATAACTACCATAATGTTTCAAACAACACAACAATTAAAATGAGATCCATTAAAAAGACACTGATAGGAAATCTATTCTTTCTCCATTAGTTTCTTGGTGAGCTAAAATAGGGGTAGGACCTACCACACTTAAATATTGTTATTGTATGAAATTATTTTACTGCAAACAAGTTCAAAAAACCAAAAATGCTCCTTGCTTGCCCATTCATTTGGAAATACTAATTTAAATGAGTTACATGTAGTTGGGAAACTGATACTTCCTTATATGGAAATAAAAGGAACAACTGGTCTCTCAGTATACACTAGTGATGAGTCATTTAAGTCAAAGGCATTAAAAACAGCGAATTAAACCACTCTATTTAATTTTCTTCCACATTTTCAAAATCCCTTTCCAATCTTAATTTACAGGATTTACAATCTTGATTGCATAATTTTTTTGTAGCCAGCAATTTTTTTGTAGAACAGCTAATAAATATGCTAAAAAGATAATTATAATTGTTTATATTATCTTAATTCTGCATTTTTAACCTAGTACAGATTTAGGATTCAACTTTCAAAATTTTGAGCTTGATTCTAGATCTGTTACAACTCACAAAATATTTTATAGAAAGTTGAAGTCTATACAAGCTCAGAGTCAAGAATGAACCCAAAAATTTAATAAATGCAGTGCACTATACATAGCTAAACCATCCTATTACTAGTATAAGATGATTTAGTCCTCAATTCAATAATCAATACTAAACATAAGAGAATAGCAATCTCTCTTACAAGGTCAGTTTGTCCACTGACCAGCACCTTATCTTCAAGGTTTTGGATAGAGAAATTTCTCATCACTAATAATTTTCTAATTTCTTTTTCAGGAAAGAGATCTGGCATCTAATGTATTTATATTTAAAAAATAAGTTTTGACTACTAATCTAAAAGCAATTTCTTTTAAATTTCATGTTTATTAGTTATAAATATAATAAATAATAGATATAATTTAATATGTCAAGAATTATATTCATAATATACAGTATAGAACTTTATTCTGTTTTATACTTTATATTATTCTCTCTAGGATAGTCTTATAAAATATAGGATATAATAAAAATTTAATAATTTCATGACTGAATTATTTTCGAAGTAGAATATACTACATATTAATGCAAAATAATTCAACATTCTACAAGATAATACTAGCATGCAGGCATTAAATTACACTTGTATTTATTGTCTGCATTCTTTTCCAAATATGGCATGCTCCCTGCACTTTGCAAAAAACAGGAGAGCAGATGCAGTCAGGATCTGAACTGTGATTTTCTAGAATCAAAAGCCAATAAATCTGACAAAATCAAAAGCTTAAAAAATGGAATGTTTAATTCATAACAAGCTAATATTTAATCACTGATATTTACTGATTAGAAAAACTGAACATGAGAATATTATGTAATTTACTACAATCTGTAAAAGACAAGTATTTTAAACTAGATTAATTCCATATTACAAACATTAAATTAAAAAAATAACAATAATCCAAAGCAAAAAATGGCTGCTTCAAACTTTTCTTCATTCAAATCCTCTAAAGCTCACATTTTAAAATATATTTTATTTGGAAGCCCTTTAAGATTATGTGATAAGTAGTTAAATACTTCATAATTCTACAAATATATCTTCCTGACAGGAAATAAATGTCCAATGTCTAGGACTGAAAATAAAATACATATTTCAAAACACAAATATTGTAATAAGTCTGACCTTTCAGTATCTTTGTTTCATCCGTTCTGGAAAGATGTCCTTCGTCCATGAGCTTGTCTGCTGAACAAAATAGGGATTACTATCGAAGCTCAAATTCTTTGTACGTGTCTCTAATCTACATTCCATGCCCAAATTTAAACAGGGCAGTATTACCTCATACTTCCCTGCAAAAGAATTAACGGACTTTTCCAGTTGAATAAAAGAATTATAAAAATAGTGTTAATTATCTACTCATAAGTAAAATATTAAAGCACTGAACTGAAGCACAAAAATATAGATTCATTGTGTTGGAAGAAGACATCTAGGCCACCAAATACTATCCCCAGTTCATAGAATTAAAGAATCTCTAACAGGCAGCTGTCAGAATCCGACAACATATGATAGAAGGATTACTAGCCCAGCATTCTGTTTCCATCATATCATACCACTGTAAAGATGAATCCATGATTCATTTGCTGATATTTTATCAAAAGGAATTAAAGCAACACATCTAAACTTTTTAATTTCAGAATAGAAGAGTTTAAGCCATTGTACCAAAGATAATTTATACAGAATGAAAATACTTGTTAATAATTATTCCACAATTTCTATGGAGTCCCACATCCCCATGAAATAATCATGCATGTACACATTAACTGATTTCACCTATGGAATTTTATCTAAAGATTTTAGCTATTAGTACAAAAATATAGTATTATTCAACATAGTGAATATAGGTCACATTTATTAGTAGTACTAATTGATAGTTGATGCTTGACAGTAAGAATACAGAAGTAAAGATAAATAATTTTGAAGAGGCAGGTGTAAGAGGTAGTACAATTCCCACTTACAGCTCCTTCATAAACACCCATTTTTATTTGCCTACCCTTTTATATGCCACTGATTATATTCCTATAATGTTGGAATATATAGCATTCCAGTTATTGTCTCATATAACTGAAGGGAGAGAGTATATTTATGTCCTTTTCTAATAATCTGCAATAAATTGATTGCAGACGGATAGGGTAGCTTCTTGATTATTTGGAATAATGATTCCTAAAAAGGCTTGTAGATGGAACTCTTAAAACAATTAGGGAAAATGTAGGAGTTTGGTAGCTTTCTTCTTTATTTATACAGCACTACACAAAAGTAGACAGAAAAGTCCTATCAAGAGACAAAAAGGAAATCAATGGAGAGAACAAAGACAGAAAGTAGTAACCTGGTGAATCAGAAAAGGACAAGACATAACCATTTGTAGCATAAGACAATGGGGCAGAAAAAAAATACACATTTTGTAGTGTGTTGAAGGCACAAGCAGAAAAAGAAAATGATAAAGTGCAAGAAGTTGTGGAAATAATTCTGAAGGCTTGACTAATGTTCATTGTCAATTTAAATATAATCAGACCACCAAATAACTGAAACATAACAAAATTTCCATATTAATTTGCTCAACAAAACAAATTCATTTATTCAAGTCAAAGTCTATTGAAGAGTAATTAAATATAATTGTAAGATGCAAATGCAGATAAGATTTTAAATTTTAGTAGGCATTAAGCGATTCTATGTATAGTTTTGCTGAATGATAATAAAAGCTTACAGCTATAAATGGATGGCATAATGCTTTTGCACAAAACTTCTTTTGAACTGTTCAGTAGGGTTTTTTTGTATTTGAGAGAGATGCCCTTCTCTCTCACCTTCTGAAAGGTGTGGTCCTGTTCATTTTACAATGACAATTGCAATGGTCTGTGGAGCACATGTGGCAGGACTGAAGAATGAATTCAATGAATACAGATGACCAAAGAGTCATAATTACAAAAAAGATAGTTCAAAATATGAAATATGAACAGGGAAAAATGAATAAAACCACAGAAATCAGCTATCAGTCCAGAATGTACTGTAAATAATGTGATGGATGGTATTCAGCTCTAGAACTTTTTTTTAACAATGGTCTATACAAATGCAGATGTGATGCTCAAACTCATATGTGATGCACAAAGACCATGAAAATACATTCAAAATTAAAAAAAACTATTTCAAGGTTTTACGATGAACAGACTAAGAAAGAACAGGGTATATTTCAATATGTAAGTCTAGTTACTGAAATAAACGCTGGTCAAAATTGATACTTATGCTCAATTGTAAAGAATTTGAATATATTACTTTATGACTCAGGTAAAACAATTCTTCCAATGACAATCCTAAGGGGTTTTCTTTTAAATTTTGAGACAGTGTATTACTATTTCAAGAATAGACTACCAAGAACCTCCGATATATAGCAGAACCACGAGTAGTGAATCTGTAATATGCCTTCCCTGAATATAAATGCAACTATGATTGAAAAATGTCTCCATATGCTTCTCAACTGTGTTTTTAGATGTATAAAACTATATCATTCTTACAAGCAGCAAAGGTTCATGGCTCCTAGGGATTAGAAACTGGTTTTAATTTTAAATATAAATGTACCATCACACAAACCTAAATTTCTGGGAGGCAAAATAAAAAATAATTTTAAAAAATCACAATTACTAGTTTAACTAGCCTAGTTTATTTTTTCTTCCACAAATTTATTTTAATTGTCTTTATATAATTATTTATTTGTAATCAAATTATCTCATTATTAATATCTCACAGCATCTAGAAATTAGGGCTATGCAGAGTACTCCAAAGAGGTACATTGTAACTGTGAAATCAGCCATGTCTTTTGGAAAGCCCAAGCAATTGCTTTGAAGGGGTCCCCATACTTCTATTGGGGCTCTTAGCCTTTAAAGCAGGGGTGTCAAACTCAAGCCCACAGGCTGGATTCAGCCTGCAGGGTGCTTAAATCTGGCATGCGGGGCTGGCCTGCAGATATCAAAGGACTGGCCCATGGTGCCTCTGCTGGCCAAAACTGGGCTGGGGGGGGCATTTTCGGCCTCCATGGCAAGCACCCTCTCCCCCCCACCAGTACAGCCCATTTTCGGCCTCCATTGCCTCCAACAGCACTCTGCCGGCCGAAAACCCGTTTTCAGCCAGCAGAGTGCTTCAGGAGGCTATGGAAGGCAAAAACAAGGCATGCAGCACCGCACACAACCACCACCACCACCCGCACCTCGTTTTGGCCAGCAAAGTGCTTCAGGAGGCATCCATTCCGTCTCCCCCTGCCTCCCCTCTACAGTGCTAATCCGGCCCTCGAAGAAATCCAGTTTGACACCTCTGCTTTAAAGGGAAAGCACTGTGCATACAAACATACAGGCAGTCCTAGACTTATAGTTCATTTAGTGACCATTCAAAGTTACGTTCCTGAAAATAAATGACTTGACCATTTTTCAAACTTACAACCATTGCAGCATCCCCATGGTCACATGATCAAAATTTGGATGGTTGGCAACTGGTTCATATTTATGATGGTTGCCATGTCCTGAGGTCATGTGATCACCTTTTGCGA
>JANHFM010006146.1:164897-181893 GCA_032468115.1 Grayia smithii | reverse complement strand
TCTTCTTGGATGAGAAGCGAAACGTCTTCAAAGAAAAACCAAAAAGTACAGTTGCCTCTTGAAAAAGCACCTTTGGGACAACCTGAATGACTGAGAATCTCCATACACAACTGTGGCAAGAGCAGTCGTAAAATGGGGAAAAATTCCCTTCACAATTGTCTCGCTTAGCGACAAAAATGTTGGGCTCCATTGTGATGGTACGTTGAGGGCTACCTGTAAAGCATAATGTGTAATGGCTAGGCCAGTGTTGGCGAACCTTTTGAGTGCCGCAACAGGGGCGTGCGCGCAGGGGAGCAACGGAAACTGGAAGAGCAGTTGAGCTTCCGGTTTCCGGCATGTACATGCGCGTGCAAAGACCAGCTGGTGCGCATGCACGTGTGAAGACCAGCATGCACGCCAAGGAGTTGCTCTTCCGGTTTCCGGTGCTCCCACGCATGCGAAGACCAGCTGGCCCAGAAGAGCAATGGGCAATAGCTGGCATGCCCAGACAGATGGCTTTGTGTGTCACTTCCGGCAGGCATGCCATAGGTTCGTCATTAGGCCTGTTAAAAAGAAAAAAGAAGGGACAGGAACAGTTCAAGATCTTCTTGCTGCCTTAAACCAGGACAGTATGTCCTGTGTCCATGAATACTTCATACTCCAGAAATATTTCACAAGAAGAGTCCTCCACTCCTCTGCTCGCAACAAAACACCTTAGGCCACCAGACTTGAAATTCTGGGCTTAGAAAATTTAGAACTACGTCGCCTTCGGTATGACCGAAGCATAGCTCATAAAATCATCTGCCACAATGTCCTACCTGTCAATGACTACTTCAACTTCAACCACAATACATGAGCACACAACAGATACAAACTTAAAGTCAACCTCTCCAAACTCGATTGCAGAAAATATGACTTCAGCAACAGAGCGGTCAATGCCTGGAATGAGCAACCTGACTCTGCGGTTTCTTCCCCAAACCCCCCAAATTTTAACCTAAGACTGGCTACTGTTGACCTCACCCCATTCCTAAGAGGTCTGTAAGGGGTGTGCATAAGAGCACCAGCGTGCCTATCATCCCTGTCCTAATGTTCCCTTTAATTGTATTCATTTTATGTATTCAATTCATGCTTTTGCTTATATATATTATCTAATACTGTGTTTCCTCCCAAATAAAACCCTGTCTTATTTTTTTTTGAACCCTGAAATAAGCGCTGGGCCTTATTGCCAGGCGCTCAAAAGCCCGAATGGGCTTATTATCAGGGGATGTCTTATTTTGAGGGAAACAGGGTACCTACTCGACAAATAAACAAAATAAATAAAATAAATAAATACGATATTCACAAAGCTGTTTGGATTCATGAGATTTGATGGGAAATAGCCCAATTACTAGCATATCTCATGGCTGGCCCTTGTTGAACAAGTACCAAAGTATTTTTTTTAAAATTCAAAAGATAGATTGTACCTTCTACGTGTAAATGTTCAAGAGTAGTCCCATTTCTAGCAGAACCTTAGTCAAGCTAGAGTTGGAGCCAGAATAAAACTACTGTGTTTTCAAACCACGTAAATGGTTAAATGGCATGACTTTACAAAATATCAAAGCCAAGCAGGTAAAGAAGCTTGAAAAATGCCCGAATTTTTATTCATGGGATAAGCCTCTTATGTTCATTCTAGTAACAATGATTTGGCTGGCACAAACTGACAGAGCATATATTCTCTTTCCATGGAAAAATGGTTAAACCACTTTGATAGGAATCCTCCCTGAGGTCCAAAAACCTTTCAGGATCACTTATTTAAAAAGCCAAATAAATAACTTTAAAACCCCCGAGTTAAAACCTAATCCATATTCTACTGCCTGATCAAACATTAACCTGCCATTCTGAAAGTGGAAAGCTGAGGTGGCTGCCAAGAGAAGCTGGTTAATACAAGTTCCATGAATCATTCCACCAGCTCATCAGCTCATTATCCAAAGAAAGCCCTTGGCAAATTGACACCAAGAAGGGTGGTGGGGATGAAGAAGGGTGGAAGAAGAACGTGACTCATTTCTCTAGCAGTCACCTCCAGGTTATGGAAACTGTTGTCAAGGAAAGCTCAAGTAGGCCATAAAGCATTTACTGGAGCAAAGAGGCAGTGATGATGTTGGATTGTAGGGTGTGTCCTATGAACAAATATATAGGTCCATTCCCGTCTGTTTTAACATCCAAACTCTCCCAATCTCAAAAAACCCAAGGAGGAAATAGGGGCATGTGTGCGTGTGTGCGTGTGCAGACTTGTTTCAAGCTGAATTCTAGCCAATGTTCAGTTGTGCCATGTCAACTTGTGCCAAGGCTTGTTGGAGATGCTGGGATTGTGCATTTCATAGGCAATTATAATTGCAACAGCAGTTGGCTGAATGTATTTCGAGGATCTTACTTTAGGGGTTTAATTTTATTAGTGTTGAAACCTCTGGCATTTGGGGGGGTGGGGCATAAAGAAAAACTTCCCAAATAGCTTCATCAGTTTGAATGTTCTTTTATACGGAATGAAGGCAGGGGGTGGGTTCTACTTACCTTTACTACCGGTTCTCTTCCTGCACATGCTTTGTGCGTGATCAGCGCGCACACCAAATGCGTGCTCTGCGCATGTGCACTAAGTTTTTTTCTGGAAATACCTCAAAAAAAGCTTCAAGTTTTTTTCTGGAAAACCGTAAGTACGGGTGCATGGGTGGGCCTGGCTCCCGGCTGTGGAGAACTGGTTCGGTGACGTCAGAACGTCACCGCTACCAGATCGCGCGAACCAGACCGAATCAGGAACAACCCACCACTGAATGGAGGAGAACAGGAAGAAACCCACCATTGCTCATTTTTCCGTACAATTAAATGCTGATGTTGATGTAGCAGAAGCTGGATGGCCATCTCTCATATTGTCGATGTTTTAACTTAGATTCCTCCTCAGAAGAGAAGATGGACTTTGTGGACTTTCTTCCAATGATTACTATGATCTTTAAAGCCTAAATTACTAAGAGATAGTATATTTTTTTAAAAAGAAAAAACCATCACCACTCTCCTGCCTGGATAGGAGCTTCAGTTATTTGACAAAGATTTCCTCTAGATTTCGGTCGATTCTTACCTGAGCTTTTCTGGCCTGCATGAAGCTCAAGTTGTTAATTGAGACAAACAATCTGTACTGCTTTTTAAAGTAGTTAAATAAATGGACTACATAAAAGGAGGCTGGGGCAAACCTTTAGGGACCTTTTTCTTTTTTCTGCGCCCTAGCTGGCATATGTTAGGACTTCTAAGTGAGTCGTA
Source organism: Grayia smithii (assembly GCA_032468115.1). Taxonomy (NCBI): domain Eukaryota; kingdom Metazoa; phylum Chordata; class Lepidosauria; order Squamata; family Grayiidae; genus Grayia; species Grayia smithii. The sequence goes on along the minus strand of JANHFM010006146.1, from coordinate 178,629 downwards.
AGGGCAATGTATGGTTGACTGATCAGCAAACATCTGATTTCATTTTCCAGCCCTGTCAGTGAAGAAGTCATAATAATATTCAACTACCAATTTGCTTTGACTGTTAGTAGTTCAGATTCTTGTAGAGTGCATGAGCTTGCAATAAACATTTTTATGTATTTTAAACTGCCTGGACTTCCTGATTTTTCTGTGCTTAGCATCTACAGTATAATGTTACTAGACTGCCTAATAGAATTTGTTAAGGGATCAAAAGTAAAGGGAGGAAGGAAGGAAGGAAGGAAGGAAGGAAGGAAGGAAGGAAGGAAAGAAGGAAGGAAGGAAGGAAGGAGGAAAGTCAGCAATTCTGCTGGGTATCATGCTGTAACTCAATCTGATTTTATATCAGAAAAGTATTCAGAACTTGGTTGTGTCTGTTTTTAATACTGCTGTGATTTCATCTCCCATCAATTTTAGTCTATATAGAATATGCAGATGACAAGAATTTTATTTTCAGGCTTTGGTGGGCACAGGCTTGTGATACCAGATTCCTTATAGCTAATCAACCACCAGTGCCTAAGCACGGCAAATCTGAAATAAATGTATTTATATCCAGAACTCTCTTAGTTTTAATTGGAGCGCAACAAGCTTATGAACGTGTGAGATTCTTGCCCTTGTCTTGGCTGGACAATGTGTATGGTTCTCCTGGCTTTTTTGGAGGAAATGCCCATCAATTTTTCCTTTTTTGAGGAAAAGGGGGAAGAACAGCACAGTGCCCTCTTTCATCTCAAATAAGCCCCAAAGAATTTGAAATAATTACTTAAGCACCCTGAGAATTAGATGGGGGTGGGGGAATCTTCTTCCAAATGTAGCTCTGTGCCCTTCTGAGAATCAAATCAAGACTGTTAATAATGTCTGAGTTATTCAAAACTTTTTTAAAAAAAATATAGGCATTTCGTAGATTTTTCATGAAACAAATAACTTCTGAGCATGACTTCCAATAAACCCGTCTGTGAACGTTCCAATATTTTTCGACCAATGTACTCCCTCTTCAATTTCAGGCATACAATTGCTGAGCTCGACCAGGAGTCATTTTGCCAAATGAATAAATCCTATAAATAACAATAATAAGAACTGGGATGATTGCATTGGCTTTGCCTGTACAAGCAAGCCACTGATCAGGGTCCTAACCAAAGGCACAATGATGGTAGAGGAGAGTGGCCAGGAACAAGATGGGTGTGCCTGTACCAGCTTCAAATCTGAGTTGGAGAGAGACAAAATAATACCATAAAGACATGGCATTTAATAGCAGTGGCCCATGATCATACTAAGGCTAGAAAGACCTGAGAATGAGCCCTTCAATCATTAGCAAATCAGAATTGACAAAGTCCTTTGAAATAGACTTTCTTATGTTAAAGTTAAAGAATTATGTTAAAGAATTGAGGCCTTTGAACTATGGTGCTGGAGAAGATCCCTGCAAGTCCCTTGGATTGCAAGGCGATCAAACTGGTCAGTCCTAGAGGAGATCAACCCTAACTGCTCTTTAGAAGGCCAGATCCTGAAGATGAAACTCAAATACTTTGGTCAACTGAGAAGGAAGGACTCACTGGAGAAGAACCTAACACTGGGAAAGATTGAGGGCAAAAGAAGAATGGGATGACAGGGAATGAGGTGGCTGGATGTAGTCACTGAAGCAGTAGGTGTGAGCTTAAATGGACTCTAGAGGATGGTAGAGGACAGGAAGGCCTGGAGGAACATTGTCCATGAGGTCACGACGGGTCAGACATGACTTTGCAACAACAACAACAACGCTCAAGCAATTATCTTTACGGCTTTTGCTTTCTGCATAATGCAGTTCATTTCTGGCAGATACTATTTTAAATCTCAGCAATAGAGAAGTCTTCTTTTAAAGACTATAACTTAGTAATTCAAGTCACTAAACTCAGAAAGAACATCTATATCAAGAATAGGAAGCCTTCTTTAGCCAAGGGCCTTATTCATAGTCTGTGTTCATTGATTAATTGTTATAGCATAATAAATAAAAAGTGTTAATCTCTACCTTTAGTTTGTCAGCAAGATCTTTGATTTCATTTACAGCTCCATTGTATTTGTTAGCTAATTCCCGCAATTCTTCCTGAGTCCGTTCATTCATTTCTTTCAAGTGAGTACATTCATCTTCCGTGTTACTTAAACTTCGCTGCAAGGAGAAAGAAACAGCACTTTAAACAGAAAAGTTATTTTGTGATCTAACTTTTGTAATCAAAGTAAGTTATATAAGAATTACTGTAATTTTTTGAGACATGCATAGGGCATCACTTAAAACATTATTTTGCCAAGATATACCATTCAAAATTGATGGTAATAATTCATGCATATCTGTAATATCTTAATTTTTATAGAACATATGTGAATAAAATTACAACCTTTGTTTATTAAAGTAGAAACCAGGAAGTACTAATGATGAAAGTCATCACTGAATTACAATTTTAAATTTATAAAAAAAAGTTACATCAGGAACAGAAACATTTAAAGATTAATATACAAGATCAATGACATTGCCTATCTGCTTTTCTTTTATGGCTTCATTAGGTTCAAGAATAATTTCAAGTTTCATTAATTAGTTGTGCTAGATTTAAATCACTACTAGCCAATCTTAGGTATCTCATTCTCAGATTTAAAGCAGTGGCTACAAGAAGCATAACCTAATTTTATATCTTCGAGACACACATTGATTGTTATATTGATATAATTTTAGACTCCCTTCTAAAGCATTAAAAACACCTACAATGAATTTGAACAGTGAATTTAGATAACAAGTAGTTATGGATAAAAGAACTTCAAATTATGTGTTTCAATAAATTACTTCAAAATCACTAAAACCTTTTTCTTTTCTTTTCTTTTATATATGTTTTTATTCCTTAAAATATTGTTTAAGACACTTTCAACCGGCATTTCATCAATGCTATTACTCATATGAAATTTATTTAAGAAAATTACATTGGTTGGAGGTTTACATTTAGAAAAGCTTATTCTACCATGTATTTACAGTTATTAAATATCTATGTGACAGAACAAAGAGAAGCAATGTCATACTACTAGTATAAGATCTCCCAGGCATACAACCATAATCAGAGTTGCTTATGAATGATAATTGGAGGCTGGGTAAGATCTTGCAGAGTATCATGGAGAAAAGAGGCTAAAATCAGCTAAGGAGTTGGCAGAAGTGAGTGGTATTACATATGGAAAGAAGGAAGGGAAAAATGGCTTTCAAGTAACAATTAAATTAGGCACTTGAGTTGCTGAAAAAAGATGCCGGGTCCAGACTGATTCAACCTCACTGAAAAGAGATTGTAATAGAAAAACGTTAACTATACAAGAAGCAAAGATATCTACAGGGTAGAAAAGAACTGAAAGCAGAAAATATCAAAGTTGGACTAACCAGAACAACAGTTAAGCTTCAACTGAAAACTTTGGGATATTTAGTACCAAAGGTGGGTTTCAGCAGGTTCTGACCAGCTCTGGAGATCTGGTAGCGGAAATTTTGAGTGGTTCGGAGAACTGGTAGTAAAAATTCTGACTGGCCCTGCCTTCATCTATTCTCTGCTTCCCAAGTCCCAGCTGATCAGGAGGAAATGGGGATTTTGCAGTAACCTTCCCCTAGAGTGGGGAGGGATGGAGATCCCTCGCCCACCAATCCAAGCCATGCCACACCCAAAAAACTGGGAGTAAAAAAATTTGAAACCCACCACTGTTTAGTTCCATAAATATGCTGTACTTAGTATAGCAAGGCAAGCTGTAATACTACTGCAGGCAAATAGATAATCTCAGAATAGTATAGCACTTAGCCATAAAGCAATATACTACATTTCTTATTTGAAGAAAAGAGGGAAAGGAGAACTGAAGCTCTATCTTGTACACAGAAGCTAAGTACCGCTTGCATCTAACTGAAACAATCTTGCAGATAGACTAATATCTTTCTAGCCTTGATGTGCTCCCTCTCCCCCCCACAACCCACAACTTGTTCACTGGAAGGTCTTAGCATGCTGTATTTCTGATCTGATCAATCCTAAGAACTAACAGCAATCCCCTGGCTATGAAAGATTAAATACATAAAAATAAATGAAGGATTTGAATATATTTATCTAAATAGAAAAACAATTAAAATCAGAGACCATATAAGCGCAACATATGGACCCAATATTTTCTAGCAACACTAATAATTGAATGGAAAAACTTATGATAGAAAAATCTGCAGAGCATCCTAGAGTTCTCAACACAAACATAAATCAAACAAATTGTTATAAAAAGTAAACACACTAAAGATTTACTTGCGTGATCTCAACACTGTATGTATATTTTAAAAATCTGGCAAAATGTAACTGGTAAATACCTCTACTTCTGAGAGTTTTCTGACCACTTCAATTTTTTCCTGAAGGACCCGCCTCAGGGATTCTTTGGCAGTTGTCTCATAATTATGCTTGTCTTCTTGTAATGCTATAAGTTCCTTTCGTAAACTATCTTCTGTTTGATTCTGAAATATAACATGGCAGAGATTTTAAGCCCATAATTCTTTTATAGCCCCATATATTTGTTTATATTCTCAATGTTATAAAATATAAAATGATTCTTTTTGGAACTTCATTTAAAAGCTTTGTCCAAGGAATAAAACCTTCAAATTTCCAGTATTTGCCACTTTGTGATTTCATAGTTACCAATTATCCCAATATGTCAGCTCATTTAACTAACTTCAACAACAAATTATTTTTTCTTATTAAAAAAACTATGAAAACAATGTCTCAGGCCACACAAGGATATACACATAACACTGACTTCTCCTTGATCATACTTAAATATCAGCAATGTTAAGAATACAATATAAGAATACAATGTTAAGAATGTTCCTGCTCCTTTCAAATACATAATTTTAAACCTCCTAGAGGTGATTATGTAAATGAGATGGGCAGTGTAAAAATTTGACAGAAAAATAGCTACTTCTTAAATCCGATTAAGGAAAATATCAACATAGACTTAACTGCTGTTAATGCTAAGATAGATTTCAATGAACTTAAATTTGAATAGAGTAACGTTAGTTGTAATTTTGAATTCTAATTGAATTCTAATTAATCCTAATTCATTTGGATTGCTAGTTAAATTTAAAATGAACCATAATTAAAATGTATTTTCATTTTCCTTAATTTTAATTTTATAATTAACTAGTAAAAATGAATGGAATAGCTAGTATATATTCCCAGTCTCTCAGCAATGTTAGATCTGTACTAGGCCATAATGTTTTCTGAAACTCAGAATCAAAAAAAATAATAATAATGTTACAGGACTCTATGTAATAATTGTTATCTCTTTCTGTCCTTGTCTTCCATTCTATGAGAGCCTGAAAGTTAATAATCTAATAAACACCAAAACACTCGCAGATTCCCTGGTTATATCTGAATAGCAGAATACAGCCTCATAGATAAATTAAAAGTTACAATCATATATTGTTTCTATTACAATTATATGACTGAACTGATATATGGGGTGTCTTTAAACTGATTTTTTCTGATTTTTTTATAGTAAAAAGTGCTTATTCCTTTGTTTTTTTCGTTCTGATGCATGTCCAAATATTACTTCAAATATCAGTTGTAGAAAGGGAAAACTCCATACGAATTAATGATTAAATTAGCAGTGCATTATTTGGTGATTTTCATTATGGCTTAAAATTTTAAAACTGCTATAATTTAAACCATTCCATTCTTCTTTACATACAAATATTAAAATACTATTTTAAACAATCAAAAAGTATTGAACTGTTGAAGCTGATGTCACGAGATCGGACACAAAGAGTGGGTCTCCACGCTCCCATGCCAAGTTCTCCTCATTGGTGGGCTCCAAGGAGCCAAAGCCACCTTGGAGGGGCTGTGAAGCAAAGAGGGACGCCCTGCGAGGTCTCGGAGAGTCGCAGCTCGCCTGTTTGACCCGAGGCTTACTTACCTCTCAGCCACGATGAGGAGAAGAGACAGTCTAACTTTAGAAATTGAACAGCGGTAGTATTATGTATGTTTAAACAATATGAAATAATGAAAGATTATAATTAGATATAAATGTATATTACTATTAGAAATATATAAGCTGGATGAATAACTATAATAAATAGTATTATTTTATTTGTACTGAAATGCATGGCACCCAGGTGTCACACTGTTCATACATTGGTATGTATATTCAATGTAAAATAAAAACCTGATTAAAAAGAAAGTATTGAACTGTGTACATCTGATCTCAACTTTCTATTTTATATGAAATAATTTCAATTTCTATACAGTGGTGCTTACAAATTAGTGTAGTCTTTTGAATTTTCAGTATCGGTACATAAATGTGACCTAAAACATGGTCTATTCTCCACTCAAGTCCTAAAACTAAAGATAACTCAATTAAAAAAGAACATTAGATTTGTTAATTTATGAGGTAAATGATCCAAAACTACATATTTGTATATATATGAAAAGTATCTGAATCTTTAGGATTACCAGTTGATTTGAAGAGGAAATTTCCAAAAAGGGAAAAGAAGGGTGTAGGAAGACTAGGGAGAGGGTAAGAGAGTTGATTGAAGTCCTGGATGAGAAGTACCTCAGTAAGATTAGAAATGATTTGGCTATAGCTAGAATTGTATAAGAGTGGAATGGGGACTTCATTGGAGATCTTTAATAAAGCTGATTTCTGTTTCAATCCTGGAGATAGCCGGTGACCTTATAGCACACGGTTGAGCTAAACTACTGATTCCCAGAGTTTTGTTTGGTTTCTCTCTCTGCCATTTAGCCAGACCTAGGTAGGGCAAAGGTTTCTCCTTCAGCCTTCTTCTGGTCCCCAGAAGGATGGTGGTAATGGGAGAAGATGGTTTGTAACAGAGGGGTGTGGAAGTGGCAGCATCTATTAGGGAATATTAGGCATTTTTATTGATAAACCTCCATATTCAGAGATACTGTGTTACTCAATAACAGTTGCTAAAGGGAAGACAGCATAGTGTGGGAATATTTCATTCCTTGCATGTAAACTTTTCAGAAGCACTTACATGGTCACTGTGGGAAAAGGGAACAGATAGGTCTTTGGACTAAATTAGCAAGGGTCTTCTTGTGTTTGCCACTAAACAAATAATAAATATTTTCATATTAGTAAGCTCCCAAATGTTAGACGTTTTAACTTATTATGGAACCTACTTTTGAACAAGCTTGTAACTGGTTTCCCATAACCTCTAACCTTGATAGAAGTCTATCTTCATCTATCAAAGCCTGTTAAAAAAGAAATCCAAACATGTCTTAAAGCAATACCAGTAATATCATAGAAACAATATTAACAATACAAGTTCACATAATATCCCCACAAAGTTTAAATTAATAAGCAGAGCTCTGTGATTTTTATAACTAAGCAAGTGTGCTATTTAGTTAATGAAAAGGGAAGGGAAGGGAAGGGGAGAGAATACCTGCCAGCTTGTATCTGATGCCTCTTGTGTGACAGCTAGCAATCGCTGTAAGGTGGCCAATTTTTGTTCTAACATTTGTTCCCTATGTAAGGCCTCCTGCATTGAACAACAATAACAAAAATTCTTTAGTTTTAACAGCAACAAATTATAACATTACTTAATATTTAAAATTCTGCATGGATGTTGTTTTAACTTTCTCTTTTATATATTTATGATGTTTATTTTAAGGAAAATTTTAAAAGTAACGGTTTGAAATGGGAATGTTGCCTTTTAGAACACACTGCTCATGCCTAAAACACATGATTTCTTTTCTGGTTGGTTTCAAATACTTTGCACATGAACAGGGTTTTATAAGGTATGATAGTCCCCTTCTTTCTAGTAAGCAGGTCACATCATATATGATATCTATACAGATATCTATATAATCAATCTTATGTGACATGATATTCAGAAGCACAGTAGAATGATTTGTTTGTGTAAAAATTCTGCAATGAAAATCTCAGCATGTATCTAACTTTTTTTCAGCCTAGCCATAATTATCTGCATTAGCATTGCTGGAGACAGTAATAAGTATCAGCTTGGTAACAGCTTTTCTTTTTCCTCTCTTTAGTATAATGATCAGAATAACTTCAATACAATGGATGCACTATTTTAATTTGCTTCATAGATTCAAGATACCTTATGCATGCTAAAGTTCAGATATAATCATTATGACTTCTAGCTGTGCAACACAGCAGCACAGCCCTGGAATCCACTGGAACTGGGCAGTCAATAGACTAACCACTCAGGGAAAGATATGGCTGCTTTAAGGAGATTGCAGATTGCTGATATATGAGTGCTGATATATATGTATAACTTATGTTTGGGCCATTTACAAATGTTTGTGTTCCTTTTGCTGTAAACCTCTCATGTTAATAATAAAAAATATATCAGGCTATTTCTGCTACAAGGGAAAAAAAGCAGTTCAGATATCAAACATCATCACTCTGAAAATAATACCCATTAATGAAAGGATTACAGCCACTAGATGGCATACTTCACTCTCTTCTTTTCAACACGCCATGTAGACTATACTTTGAATTTATCCTTAAATTAGCACAAAAAGAACAAAACTTTATAGTTTTATGATTTCAACTATAATAAACAGCTGCTAGATCAAGATATAACCACTACCTGGATACCACCAAAAGAAAGAAGAAATGTAATGTCTTTTTACAGACAACCGGAGATTATTTTTTACATTTTTTTTATTGAATTTATGAAGCCACCCATTTCAAATACATGAGTCTAAATAAAATAATTAAAATAGCAAAAGCATAGGGAGCTACCCAACTATTGCAACAAAATTTTAGAAACAATTTAACCATTTAAAAACTATGCACATAAAATACATGAAAGTGTAATCAAAATTTACAGACCATACAGCTATTTTGAGACTTCATGTTTCCATGAGATTCCCCAGGCCCAATAGCAAAACCAGGTTTTAAGGGATTTCTGGAAAATTAGTAGAGTCAAGTCCAGTCTAAACTTGGGGGGGATGAAGTTCCATAGGGCAGACGCCATGGCAGAAAACGCTCTCCTCCTGGGTCCCGTCAGATGAAATACTCCATGGGGCCCACATACCCTCTCTGCTGAGTCTGATAGGATGGCTAGATGTATCCATTAAGAAGAAGAGAGGCAGCCCCTCAAATAACAGGCTATGTATGGCTTTGAAAATATAACCAGCAAGGAGGAGACTGGAATGTTAACGTTTTACCATTATAATTATAATTATTAATATGATAGCTACGCTTAGATTAATATAATTAATTTGACAAACCATGACTAATGCTATGCTATTATTTAGCTGAGCACCTGGGGTCTTAGATTAGCAGTCTTTCAAGTTTTACTGTAAGAACTTCAGTTGTACATATTAGCAATACATGATTATCAGACTTCAGCCTAATTTCTTACATAGCTATCATATTAAAGCTCTTATTTAAGTTTTATTATATAGTTTTATAAATCTGATGTTTATGAGTCTATGTAGAACTATGCATATAATATTACCTGAAGATACTGAGAAAGCTGAAACAGTTCCTGAGAGTAAATGCTGGGAGTGTTAGCAGCAACCTATAAAAATGGAAAACAAAAGCCTCTATTATTCATCTCATGTCAGATTTTAACTTCTGTAGTGCCTTATATTAATATTTTCATACTAAATAAATTCTGGGCTCAGCTGCCAAATTTCAGACAACCTCCAAATAGCAGCAACAAGGAATTTAAAACACTATCTTTCTGCTTCTATGTGTATAAATACTACATTAATAAAACATTACATTAAAATTTCCCTTATTTTGATTGTGTAGCTTCCATTCTTTTAATTTTTACAAATAACTTCTTCATACTATATCCAGTGGATATGTCACTGTTGATATTCTCTCAAATTAAAGCAAAACATACAGCAGAAATTATTTGCAAGAGGTGTTTCAGAGCCCACTCAAGATCAAGCATAGATCTCTGCTTTTTCTTAAAGCATGAGCCTGTAAAAAAGATGCTGCTACTTTAAATAATCCATTCTTTAAAGTAAAGATGACTCTTGAAGCGCAAGAACATTTTTTTGAAAAAAAATCAGGTTATTTTAAAAAGTATGGAGGTGAGACTCCTCTTGTGCAAAGCTTGAAGCAATTCCTCCATATACAAGAAATTAGAAAACAAAAAGATTATATTACAGAGATGTGCTATTAGTCACCAAACTAGGCACATAATCTGGATAAAGTTCTTACTGACCAGACAATGCTTCCCAGAATTTTTATGAAGGCAAACCATAATAACAGGAAATTTCAATTACATGGACTTCTGCTAGTAGACTGATGACCTTAGCAAAGATGGAAAGATCCCTAAAATTGTTTTATTTACAAAAGACTGAAGAAGATACAAGGGTATTTTCTAGTTCACTGATAAGCAATAAAGAAAAACATTGAAGAGGTAAAAGTAATGGCAAACTTTGGAGGAAAATGATGCTATTTTGGGAATCAAGATATAAAAAGAGAAATTGAAGCATGGTAATATAGAATTGATAGGGACGCGGTGGCTCAATGGCTAAGAAACTGAGCTTTTCGATCGAAAGGTTGGCAGTTCAGCGGTTCAAATCCCTAGTTCCACGTAACAGGGTGAGCTCCCGTTACTTGTCCCAGCTTCTGCCAACCTAGCAGTTCGAAAGCACGTAAAAAATGCAAGTAGAAAAATAGGATCCATCTTTGATGGGAAGGTAACAGCGTTCTGTGTGCCTTTGGCGTTTAATCATGCCGGACACATAACCACAGAGACATCTTCAGACACTGCTGGCTCTTCAGCTTTGAAATGGAGATGAGCACTGCCCCCTAGAGTCGGGACTAGCATATATATGCGAGGGGAACCTTTACCTTTACCTAATATAGAGTTCTGTGTGAACTGAGAAAATGCATAGGAAATGGATGATGGCTGTAATCACTATGGAGGTACATTATATACTATCATTTAGGCACATTATATTAATGGTATCCATTTTTATATTTTGAGTTCTCAGACTTGAATCACAGAATATTTATCTTACATCATGCATTTTACTCTAGAAATTACATGACTCCACCACCCAAGAGTAACAGAAAATAAAAAGAATAACAGAAAATAAAAATTAAAAAAATTGTTGTAACCACAATTAATGAGGGGGGAGAAGGGGGGAGCTCTGGAACAGACTATTAAATTGATTTGCCAACATTTAGGGGGAAATGTATTGCTTAATAGAAACCAAAATGGAGATTTATTAAAATAAGTAATGCCGATTCAATCTATTCTCCTTTAATTACAACAGAACCAGTTTAGTTGACAATGAGGATGTGGTAGATAAAATTTACTCAGAGTAAATATACTCTGATTTTAACAAAGCATTTGACAAAATCTCCCGTGAGATTGTAGTAAGGAGGATGGGAAACATTAGAGTCCCTCTGTGACAAACACAGGCCATTTCAAAATTAAAAGGATAAATGATATAGATGGATGGATGGATGGATGGATGGATGGATGGATGGATGGATGGATGATACAGAGAAGACTGTACCAATGACTGTATGTCAATGACTCTGAAAAAAGAAGAATCAAGTGATATCCCATTGGATCCATTCTAAGACCCATGCTGTTCAACATATTTATGAATTAAAGGAGTAGTTAAATATAATTATGAAATTTGCAGAGGACAAAAACATGGATATGTAGCAAGTAACTTATAGGCCAGTATCAAGATTTAGGAACATTGTGATAAACTGGAACAAAGGGCAGATATCAGTAAGACTTTTAATAGGGATAAAACAGAAAAACCCACATTTGCATAGGAAAAATCAAAGGCGAGAATATAGGATGAAAGAATGATACTGACAGAAGTATATTCACAAAGGATCTGGGTGTCTTGGCAGATCAGCCTGATACAGCTGCAAAACAAAACAAAAAAGAATCTTGGGCTGCTTCAAAAGAAATATAGTGTGAGATCAAAAGAAGTCACTGATCCTCTTGTTTCTCCATTGGAAGAAATGGAATACTGCATCCAATTTTGGGCACATAATAGGAAGGGCACTGTCAAATTGTAACGTATTCACGGGACTGTCATAGGACTATAATTAAAATTAGGTAAGGAGTCTAGAAGCAAAAACCCATAAAGAATGGTTGGAAGTACTGATTTTATGTGTATGATAAGTTATTTTATATTCCAATAATAGAGTGTACATTAGTGTTTAATTGTTACATTTTTAGTCTTTAGCTTGCTTATTTTCCTGTGGGTGTTTCATTACCAGGCTAAGTAATATCGTCAAAGTTATACAGAAAATGGATAGAATTGTTCAGAATAGCACAAGATATGATTTTTTAAAAATCACTAAAGTCCTCAGTAAATGAATGAACATGTAATGTTTTTGACACATTTGTTCAATTGGGTTCTCTTTATCTAGTTCAAGGGTGTCAAACTGATGGCCCGCAGGCCAGATGAGTCACATGTAGGCCATGCCCACCCCAGCTCCATGAATGGGGAAAACATCACGAAACATCATGTGATGGCAACGTGACGCAGAGTGTTTGACTTCCGTGATCTAGTTGTATGGAGAACAGTCAACATTTTAGCATATTTATGCAGAAATTCTCAAAATTCAGAAGATTTCCCAAAACTTTATACACTATTGTATATATTTTGATTCAGTAAGAAAAAAATCAGAAATGAATTTGAATTTGTAAACATTTACAAAGAAAATTGGGGTTAGTATTGTTTGAATTCAGAATAATTAGTATGCGGCAATATAAATACAGAAAAAATCAAATGTAGTAACATACGACATTCGTAAAAATGAGTTTGAACATAGAATGACTTCAACATCACATGCCTATCAAAATCCCTTTTTAATAATACAAAAATAGTTTTGACAACTTTGTGTAGATATACAGACAATATAAACCCAAGAGAAGCCATATATAATGTAGTATTAAATCTAATAAAAGACTACAAAAAAAGTATTGCAGCTTTCTCTGGGCTCAATTTTCTTCCTTATATGGAAGAAAATAATCTAGTAAAATGCTTATTACCTTGGTAGAGTACTTAATAGACTATTAGTCATTGTGCTGGAATGTTTAATGTTCAAGAAATCGTTTTCACATAGCCAACTGCAAAAGTACACAAGAATGTACCTGCACTGCAAAACTCAATTTTCAAATCCACACTGGTCTTTAACCTAGCCTCTGTTTGAAGATTAGAAATGAAAGGTACTTATAATTAGATTGTTATTGCTACAACTCTTGAAACTCCATACATTCTAAATAATGTAAAACATAAGCAGTATACTATAACAATGCCAACACTTTGAGTTGCTCAGCAGATAACAAAATTCAGGACTAAAATTTAATCTTTTAATTTTGGTTAAAATTAAAAAGATTTAATTTAATCTTTTAATTAACTGATGACATGAGGCTTCAAAAATTATAGTCTGCCTACAAATATCTATTTGATACAGTAATTCAAGTCTATTGCATGCAATTTAATGTATTTTGTGCCACAGCAAGTGAAACAGTTATTTAAATGATGCTAATCCTCTCCGGGTCGCTGAGGGAGCAGGACCATGGCTGTTGCTCGCCACCAGTGTCTTCTACAATCCGCTCCACCGTCGTGAGAGGGCGGCTGGAGCTCCTAAGTGGTCTGCTAGCAACAAACCTTTCTTTATCTCCTAAATGGCTGTGGTGAGAGCATGGCGGACTCCAACTACCTGTACTGGCCTTTGCACTTTGCCT
>JANHFM010006146.1:145717-160824 GCA_032468115.1 Grayia smithii | reverse complement strand
AGTATCCTTCCCCTGCCACACCCACCAAGCCACGCCCACAGAACCGGTAGTAACAAAATTTAGATTTCACCCCTGCCATGGCCCCATTTTTGCCAGAAACTATTCCAAAGGGCAAGGGCTATGGCAGACAAGGCACATCTCCTCGTCCCTAGTAGAGAGCCCTTGCAGCATGTCAAATCTTCCTGACTGAATTAGACAGGGAAAAACAACTGGGAGAACACTTTTACATAACCCAATATCAGCTGCATATACATTTATATATTTTTATAAATAATGTAAAGAAACAAATAAATACCTATGATGTGAATAGCCCGTCAGCATTCACAATACTAGTCTCCTTGCTAGTCTAGGAAGTCTTTGAGACTGAATACATACCTACTCTTAGGCATGGCCTTTACCATGTATGTAAGACCCACTCCCTTTCTTAGGTAACAGAAAAAGTTTTGATCTTTGAAAAGGCAGACCTCTGGAGATTTGAAACAAGAAGTTTTTTGCTTCTGGGGGTTATCATTCTCCTACTGATATTTCCCTGGGCAAATAGAACCCTCTGTGGAATTTCAGACTATTTTCCAAAAGATTTGTTTTCTCTATTAACTTATTGTGAACTGAAAATCTAGCTTTCTAATTATAGTGGACCACCACTATCTTGTGTGCCAATAAATTCATGGCCTGTCAACTCACTGTTCAGGCCTCACTGCATAAGGAGGAGCTAGGGAGGTTGGAGCATGACCCAGCCCTGGCTGTGGTAGTCCCTCAATGCAAAGCTGCACCTCTCTGAAGTCACAGCAAGGAGAAGGCAACAGCAAGGGAGCGGCTCCTCAGATGGTCATATTTTTTCACTCTCCAAGGGAGGGGGAGAAGGGGAGAGAGCGAGCGAAAGAGATATATACTACTTCTGTAAAAATACTAGCAATGTTTGGAAACAATATATAGTTTTCATAAATTAACAAATTAATATTGATATCATGGCTGACATGAATAATTGCAAGTGAGACTAAGGATGAGAGTTGCAAGAGAGACTAAGTCATCTCAGGATGTAAAACCAAATGTTGTTCTAGTAGTTAATTAAAAATGCTGCCAGCTAAATTGCAAAAATGAAATGACTTTCTTTTATAGGAAATGTGGTTTTATTTATTAAAAGTGTGATTAATGGATTATCTAATATTCATTTCCTCATTTTGACTTGGTAAGGACTTTGTATCAACATAGAAAAAGGCTTCAATGTTATTTTTACATTAATGAACCAGTTCTCAGGCATCATGTGTGAGGTTTTGAGTTTGAAATCCTTAGGTCAAAGCATTATTTTTGAACTTGTATCACTTGTTTAACTATGATTCAGAAGCAAGGTCTTTGTGAGGACATGATGAAGATGAAAATGATGATATTCCCTCAAGAGAGATCTAACATAGAAGGAGAAATTTTATGACAGTGAGAACAATTAATTAATCAATGGAATTGCTTGCCTCCCAGAGTTGTGAATGTTCTGTCACTGAAGGTTTTCAAAAAACAACAACTGGACAACCATTTGACCAGGATAATATAAAGTCTCCTGCCTTAAGCAGGGGGTTGGACTAGAAGACCTCTGAGGTCCTTTACAGTCCTATGATTGTTGCTTTTTTGTTCAACTTCAAGTGACTAACGGATACATTTTTCTCTGTGGGAGATTTAATTAGCCAACATTAAAGCAAAGAATCCAATGTTTACTTATCTCCAGAGGTGTCAGGTCCAAAGTATCAGGACTTGGATCGTTTGTGGCATCTATAAAGATGATATATTTAACTCTGTTTGTCAGCTCTGTCTGCTCTTTTCCTACAAGAGATACATTTCTTGAACCACATCCTTAATCTATCCCAAACTGCTGTATGTTTGAAATCCTAAGTGAAGTCTATAGTTCTTGGATCTAGGTACTTTGGACAATTTTCAATTGTTATATTCAATATGGGCAGATCCTTAATTACACAATTCCAATGTTCATTAGCAAATCGTTCTTCAGAACAGGCAGATCTTGGTTGTACCTGCATATGGAAACCATTATTGTACATTATGCATATCTAAATGTCCTAATGTTTTGGTAAACCTTGGCTTAAAGTTTACCATTATGTGCAAATCAATCCACTTCATTTTGTTCAATAAATCATGCTGAATTCATAACTTAGTACAATGTACGAAGCTAATATACAGCCATTAGTCAACAGCCAGTCTGTTGACTAAAAAATTGGTTGGATATATGCAAAGCAATAAATCATGAATACAGTTAGCTTTAGCAGTACAATGTGTGAATCTAAACATATCACAATATAGTTGTGTGTGATATGTTAACTTAGTGTACCAAATGTTAAATATATGACGGTACGCTATATCTAACATTGGCCAACATGTCAATCAGAATAAAAAGGTATTTGTTTTTCCTTACTTTGAAATAAAATAAAAATACTAAAGGTGTACAAAACATTTCATTATTCTGAGTTCAGAACAGGCTGTTCCAACCACACTGAAGCTAATCCTATGGTACTCCAATGTTGACAGAAGTACTATTTCCATCATAATTATAAAGCAGTTATATTAATCTGATTGATATAATCATAGAGCAGGCATAATATATCTTTCTTCTCTCCTGTGAAAGCTTATAGTAAAATTTGTAGTAAACTTCTATGATCAATTATTACTGTCATTTAATTTTCCCATTTAAATTTAATATGACCTCAACATTTTGGGTTCCCTCAATATATTCCAATATGTATACAGATATAAGCAGGAATGTTTGACAACAATTTAATTACAAATGTATTTTGTTGCTTGCTGAGCTACTGTACTAAGGATGGTAGGGATGATGCTCTGAGAGATGCTCTCTCAGAACTTGACTGCTTGCCCCACAATAAGCACTGACAGCTTCCATAATAATCCTTTCCTGTTGCATGACGCTAGGCTGGATTAGTACATGTGGTTACTGCACTTCATTTTTCTGTCACTTCCTGTTTGGACTGGGCACAGAATCTTAATGTTAGCTTATGTAAAATGTTGGATGAAATATTTTGTGGTAATATAATTGGTGCTGTTAGTATTACTAATCAATTGTGATAACATGAATGTTATGTACAAATGAGAATTACAGAAATAACTAATATTGAATATCAATATTTCATATTATTAGTTATTATTTTCTGTAGTTCTGATTTATATACAATTATGTTTTAAATGAACAATGAGGTAAGGGCATATTTAGATTTTGTATGTAAACTATATCATACAATATGAAGAGAAACAAGAGTTTTATATTTAAATTGCCTTATATAAACTGCTTTGAACAATTTGTGAAAAAACTGTATATAAACATATTACTAAAGTAACTATGATTAATATGAAAAAAGTGACCAATCTCAGAAACAACAAATTATGCATCCCTAAAACATTCTTTGAACCAGTCAATCTCTCTGACCAACTCATCTCACAGGATTGTTGTGACGATAATAGAATGAAAAAGGAGTATAAGATATGTTTACCACCTTAAGTTGTTTATAAAGGCAGTATATAAATAAATTAATTTTTCTTCAAATGTAAGCATTCTAGGTAGCTAAAACAGAGCTCATTTTAATGCTTTTTACCTAAAAGAACCAATT
Organism: Grayia smithii; assembly: GCA_032468115.1. Classification (NCBI taxonomy): domain Eukaryota; kingdom Metazoa; phylum Chordata; class Lepidosauria; order Squamata; family Grayiidae; genus Grayia; species Grayia smithii. Next base: position 157,207 of record JANHFM010006146.1, on the reverse strand, counting down.
TCTGGTTCCGCAACATAAGAAATATACATTTACATTTTATTTCTGCACTGAACTCATTGGATGGTCTCAAACCATACTATAAAAGTCTACTCATCATGCTTGATCATAGTTCGAAACTAAAAGTCTCTTCACAGGTTTTAGTACAATATAACAAAAGCACAGAATACTATGGTATATATGTAGAGAATACCATACATATTGATTAATAAGATTTTCTTCTTCTAGTATAAAATGGTGCAGAATTGATATGTCCAGGGAAGCCAGAGCGTAAACACTGCACATACAGTACCACAACTGGCCAGGGGACAAGAGGCTATAGGTTAATAATAATAAGAAAACAATGAAACTTGACAGAAATAAAATTCTTTGGGTAGCTGCTATAACTAACCAATATCTTTTAAACTATTTTTAATTATATTTTCACAGCAATTTTTATGGTTTTGGGGCCTAAACATTATCAGTTTTATTTGTCCACCATTGTCACAAGAACAGTTTTTAGTTTTGACTGATTATTTGAGATTATCCTCTTCTCCATTGTCTATATATGCATATGAAAATTAACACAGCTTTTATCAATTAAAACTGATAGTGTTCTAGTGTTTTCACGAAAAGTTATTGTAAATCAACATTTGAATGAACATTAACTAAAAATGCTCAATGCCCATTTTAAATCAACACTGGAAAGCTAAAAGATGAACTTCTGAGAGATTATAAAATTCCATTAAATTGTCCAGGTTCAAGAAAACTAAAGCTATGTGAATATACTGGAGCATCTCCAACAATTACAGTATTAGCTCTGCAGCAATGACTACATTAGTATCTCTGCAGGAAAATCCTGATCAGTAGGCAGTAACATATCCCAGCTATTAATTGCTGATGTCACTTCTCTTCCAAATTCTAAAATAAAATACTGTTAATAGTAAAGCTGTTTTAATTTAATTTAAGAGGAACAATTTTCTCCTCTTGTAACTAATGCTTTCTCTGTAAATTACTAACTAGACACTGCTTCTGAGAACATTCAATATCTGGAAAAAGAAATCCCTTTCAACACTTAGGAACACAGATTAAATCTGACCAAAATATTGCACTTTTTATGCCAGAATAATTATTCAGACTTTTTATTGATGAAACTTTGGTTATTTAAGATATTGTAGTGCATTACATGTTAGGTGTATTACATGTTCCCATAAATACTCCTAAATCAGAGATATTCAACTCTTTAAATGTTTAATAGTTACAGATTTACCATTCATCAGATTTAGTATAAATGTGGCAAAAGCCTGAACTCTGGTCTAATGTTAATTTACTATGCACAAGTATTCAGATGTAATATACAGAATATTTAGTAACTGACAAATGATATCCCAGGGTCATTATAGTCTTGATAATGAGCAACTGACTATAGATTACAGAACACAATTGCACATGATACAATATATTTGCCCAGACTGCTTTCTTTAACAGAATCTAAATATGTAAACATAAGCATAACAAGGATCATCTTTCTGCCAAATTCTCTGCTACACAATAGAGAATACAGGTTAGACAAATCATTCTAGTGCCAGCAGTCAGAGGCCAATGGGATATCTGGGGCCAAAGCATGCCAGAGGCTCCAAACAATAATGTGAAATCTGTCTTTTTATCCTTGTGCAATGTTGAAAATCTCAAGGATGATTCTGCTAGTTAAAGCTATGGTAGCATCTAATACTCTTTATCACTATTGTGACTATGCCAGATGAATAGAGTACAAGTGTGGCCATATTATCTTTCAAGGCCATCATAGAGGACAGCAATCCTGCAGATACCAACTATGAAAGCATTAAAAGGCCTACTATTTAAATTCAGATTAAACAGCTCTCAATCTCATTTCAACCATTACAATATGTGTGCTTTACAAATTTAACTGTCTACAACTGTATGATAGCTCCACTCTTCTCCATTCCTATTTTCAAGAGCTCGTAATATTGAATTACCATATTTTTTGCACTATAAGATGCACTTCCCCCCCAAAAAAAGTGGATGGAAATATCTTATAGAGCAAATTTGCAGCAGGGGAAGGAGGGTTGGTGCAGCGGTGGCGTTCCCTGCTGCTGCCTGTCACCACTGCCACTGGTCACCACTGCCATCACTGGGGAACACTGGAGCCTTCACTGCCGAGTACTTTATTGACAGTTGGATCTGCCTCCCAGAATACTGCCGATCAGCTGTTCTAGACAGCAGGGATTGCCGCCACTGCCACTGATTGCCACCGATCGACACTGTCGATCGCCACCACTGAATGGCAGCAATAGGCAGTGGCGACGATGATCCCTGCTGCCTAGAACAGCTGATCAGTGGTATTCCAGGAGGCCGATCTAACCACCAATCAGTTGCTCGGCAGCCAAGGCTCCATTGTTTTCCGCCAATGGCAGCAACTCAACTCAGCTGACCAATGGTGGGTGCAACGGAGAGAAGCTCTAACGAGCTACTTGCTGGGGCTGTAATAACGTGCTGAAGCTGACCAGGCTGTTTGCTGCAAGAACACTAGCCAGATGAATACCGGATGGATGCTGGGAGGCAGAGGCAGATCTTTTTTCTTGTTTTCCTCCTCTAAAGCTAATGTGTGTCTTATAGTCCGGCGCGTCTTATAGTGTGAAAAATATGGTATGTTCAAGAGGACAGAGATAAGGAGGATACATGTAGCAGAGCAGTTCACTGTGAACTAAGATAAATAAATACCTGTGACAACCTGTAGGAAGATAACATCAAATAAGTGCATCCACTTGAGTCTGAGGTGAAAATGAACAACTAAATAAAGCAGAGTATGCAAAATCTCTTATTTGTTCCAAGATTGTAGTAGCCATATTGAAACTAGAAATTGTACCTCAGGTGAACAATCTGCTACTATGCAATACTGTAGTATAGTTTTAAAATAATGTATAGAATAAATTATGACAAAGATATAGACGCACACTTGCAGAAAGTATTTCAGCATATTCAGTCTAACTAGAGAGATTGATTTTAGGACTGAAGACAGACTATACAAACAAATTAACCAGTATTATTTTAATACTTTGTTCCTTATTTACTGTTAATTTTCACTATTAAAAATGATTCAAAGTGGAACCTTTAAAATATTACAAAAAATGTGACTGGATTCTATATTTTGAACTGTTAATTTGCACCTTAAATACAAGTTACTCTACATTAAAGTCACATGATATTCATGTTACAACTTATTCAACTTTCAGTTTGTTCTGTTTTTTTTCTATTGCATAATGTACAGGAAAATAAACATGCTTATCATGTCCATGCCATGCTGTGTCAGGTGGTAATTTTTGCTAATATATTAATAGCCTTCACTAATATAACCCAAAAGTGTGAAAGTGTTTTCAAAATAATAAAGGTATACTAATACCTGACAGCACACTAAAAACTTATTTTATAGTCACTAAAAATACAACAGGTAATCCTCAATTTATAACCATTCATTTAGTAACTGGTTGTAATCACTAAATGACAGTTCAAAGTTACAACAGCATTGAAAAAAGTGATTTAATTATTTTTTACACTTATGACCATTGTAGCATACTCACAGTCACTTAATCAAAATTTGGATGCTTGGCAACTGACATGTATTTATGACAGTCGCAGTGTCCCGGAGTTATGTGATCACCTTTTGCAACCTTCAGACAAGCAAAATCAATGGAGAAGCCAGATTCACTTAAAAGAAGTTTTTACAAGAAGCCTAGACTTCTCATTGTACCTTTCAGCAAATGACTGACATGTTTTAGATGATATTAGTCACAAATTTGATCACACCAAAATCAGTTGAGAACTTAGTTATGACTTACCTTGTATACCACTGGTTTAAAAAGCTTAATTTGTATACAACCCACTGTACCCATTCCATTATACTAAAGGAACATAAAACTACAATACCTTGTACAGATATTTCCAAATGTTTGTGTTAAATACTTAAAATTAAATTGTGTATTCTTAAAACTGGAACATTCTTACTTAAATATATTTTAAAACATATAAAGCAAATATACATTGCTCAAATACAATCAGATATATTTTATAAAGGGTGAATATAACAAGGTATCCTCAATAAAATGTGCATCTGCTTGCCATGTAAAGTTGGAGGTTTAAATTATAACTTCAGGATACTAAAAAATTACTTCACTTAATATTGTTTTCCTCAGAATGACAAGCAAAAAACTAGCTGCATCATTAGCTACAGCATTCAATTTTTAAAAACTGGAACATTTGTCCAATTTTAAACCATATTACAATTAGAAAAACCACTATCTAAGCATAGATAGTGGAGATAAAAATTGATTTTTTTAATTAAAAGATTTATTAGAGAACCAATGACTAAGGTACTTCTGATCAGGCATGGAAATTATCTGCTATTCTTCAGACATCAAATTATATAGTATTAAAGCAGTGTTGGAGACAATAAGTCAATAGTACTGTTTGAGATGGATGTGCAGTATCTGCATACAAGCCATTTCTCACTTTCAAGTATATAATAGCCAATGAGAAGATTGTTGTCAGAATAAATTCAACAATTATTTTTAAACACTTTACCAGATAATATGGCCTATTTATTGATAAATATTTTTTAAAAAACTAATGCCTTGGGCAAAATTTTATAAAATCTGAAATCAACATTTCAGTCTTTGAAGAGTTAGCAATATTAAACTAACTAATACTGGTTCTAAAGAAAGCATGTTCATAAAATTTTCTTAAGAAATTTGAAATGTCTTACCTTTCCAGTCTTGTGGTCAAACCAGACAAGTGCATGATTCCTAGACAGGACTTTACAGTCAAAGGTGGCATTATTTTGAGCTGGTCGACATCGAGCCACAGATCGTCCAATTTTGACAGGCTCATCCAGGTAGACATGGCGTTCTTGAAATGGATGGGAGTTCGGGCGGCAAGTAAAGATAGCCAAGGCTGAAGGCATTGAGGATAGATATGTGGTGCCACACCAACCAGGAAAGAAGAGAAACTCTTCTTGATCCAAGCCCCGCTCCACAGTTGATAAGCAAAGCTCCCACTATACTTCACATTAAAGCAGGACAAACATTACCTGCCATCAAGATCTAACAACTCATACCTCCAGTCTGTGAACTAACGCAGGCAATAATCCAACAGAGAAGCCCCATTGTTTTCTTTTAAAAAGGGTTGTAGCAAGTTTAAGAAGTTCCACTTTAATTCATCTCCCTCAATGATGTGAACAAGCATATGACCACTCCAAAGAGAGACAAAACTTGTTCAAATTAAGGTGGAGATAGTTATAAATCCAAGTGAATGACTCACACAAAAAATACTTGTTTGGGATGTACGCACTCTTATCCTCTTCCGTAATCACTGCCCAAGCTTTTCTTCACCAGAGAAACAATAAAAAATTTCAAGAGAACGGGACTGAAGAGGTTTACAAGACAGGAGTTAAGAACTGGAGAATGATCCAGGGATAAGTCTGTGGTTCATCCGTTTCACACATCAGCAGGATCAGGAAAGGGAGGATGCCTTAAAAAAAACAGGTTCTCCCCCTCCCTAGGCAGCATAGGCCCAGACTCCAATTTTCAAGGAGCCAACGGAAACCCCAGTGCGATCATTAAGGAAATGCAAGTATTTCCCCATACATCTTAGCGCAATACACCTGGCTACATATCCGAGCCACTGAATAACACGGGTCTTCTCGAGCAGAGAGAGAGAGAGAGAGAGAGAGAAACGGACAGGAGGCTGATGAGGCAGATGCGGAGGTCGGATGAAAGCAGGGGCTCTATTGGGGTCTCTTCCACTGAGGGTTAAACGAACGCAGATAACTTATCGGGGGAAAGGGGAGAAAGACACCCGGCGGCTCTCGCTGTGGAGGTCTCGGGGCAAACGGCGGCAGAATCTCCTCAGGAAACTGGGAGGGCGAAGGCCGGTGAAACCGCGGGCGACGAAGAGTCGGGACTGCAGGTGGCTGCGAAAGGGGGGGAAAAAATTCACTCCCTTCCTGAGGCGCCTTTTGCTCGCCCTGCCGTAGCTCTGTCCCGCTGCCGCCCCGGGAGAGGCCTGGAGGCCGGACGCCTTACGAGCTGGGTGTCAAGCGGCCGCCGTCCACGAAAACTTTCCCTCGACCTGTAAAATCAAAACAAACCCGGTCAGCCTTCGGGGTTCAGGCGGGCCCCGGCTCGAACGTCCCTCGCGGGGTTTCTCGGCTCGCTCGAGGCGCGCAGGGCGAAAGGACAGCGGGACGCAGGAGCCTCAGCGCCCTCCGACCGACCGACCGCTCGCTCGCCCGCGCGCTCTTACCTTCCCAGCAGCAGCAGGAGCGGCCATACTGACTGGAAACCTACCCGGTGTAGCAGCCGCTGCTGCCGCGCTGCCGGGGAGGGGAAAAGGGAATGAGAGGGGTGGAGCTGCCTTGCAATGGGCCTGACCAAAAGAAAGGCTGACGGCCAGCCAGGCGCTGTACGCAGGCGCGGACTAGGAACGCACGACAGGGGGACATGCGCACAGGGAACCGCTGAAGCTCTTGGTTGGAGACTGGCAAGCTGTGGTTGCCCGTACCCTGGGAATGCGCTGCTGGCCCTGTTTCCGGGTAATAAAAAAAAACAACAACGGTAAAAGCTCACCAGAGGACTAAATGGGAAGGCCTCGGCCCCGAAGAGAAATATAAGTTCTGCAGATCCTGGGGTTTTTTTTCCCCCCATGAAGGATGGTAGGGGAGAAAGCATCACGTTGAATGGCGAGGGGTGGAAAAGCGGGCAGCCAATAGCTTTACCTGAGGAAGACGGGAAATGTAAAGCAGAATTGGATATCGTTACTCTACGGAACGAGTGGGAAAACTTTTTATTTCACACCTTTGGAAATGCCAAAGAGACATAGATCTTGAGAAATTGTACACGAGGCGGAGACCGTGTACATTATTCATTTACCTGGGAGAAATTCCACAGAAAATAAAGGCTTCTTAGTATATCAGTAAATACTGTAATATACGTGTGCGTGCGTGTGTGTGTTATAACTGTTTTCTAAGCAGTTTATTAGTTCCCTGAGATTTATTCCAGTCTTGTGGTCAAACCAGACAAGTGCAGATCAGTTTGCAGACAATTCTTTAGTCTTTCGTTCCCTTTGCCACAAAATAAATGCTCCTGTATTTTCATCAATGATACCAGGAGGAGACATGTCAAACAAAGCAGTATTTAAAATTATCTTGAACTGGGAGGTTGAGTACAAATCAACAAGAGCAACATTAGCAAAACCAAGGTCAAACTTGGTTTTGAGGAAACAGCGTACAAGGGCAGGAGATAACTGGTTACAGAAAACCATTTAAATTAGTTGGGCTAGAGTCCAATTCTGCTTTGTTCATGGGGAACAAGTCCCACTGAACAAAAAAGACTTTATTTAACTGGATTGTTACTCAGCCCAATTTCCTGGATCCACATGATGCATTAATTGACCCAGAAACTGCGCTCACACAACATGCTAGGCTAAAATAACTAATTTATGACTCATGCAAATATAGTCACTTAGTATTTATTGCATTGTTTTTAAATTAATCTGTTTTTTCATATTCAATATTCAAACCAGTTAATAAAAAATTAAACACTGGCTCTGTTGACATGAACACATTGAATATGGAGTATCTGTTCAGATTATATGAGCTCCGCTAATGGCTAATTACATAGTACACATCCTTTGAATCCAATAAAGTAGCAGTAGTTAAGTATGTCATTGTAAACACACCTATTTAAATAAATACAATTTTGTAACAATGATAAAATCCCAATTACAACTGCTCAAGTATTTTCAAATCACAATAGCTGGTCTTTAAATGTAAGCATCCTCTCTCAATCACAGTCCTTCCTAAAAATCATTTCCTTGCCAACCCTTTTTTCCATATAGATTACAATCCTGATGTCAGGAACTAATTGTATTGGTAAAACATCCTTTAGCAAAATGCAAAGTATGCTGTTTTCTTATTTCTCTGCTTTCTGGGATATATGTAATTATTTACAACAGTAGAGGTTTATTTAATATATCTAAATCTTGAGCAAGTCCAATTTTGGATATGTAAAAACAATTTAAAATCAAGTTGAAAGATTTCACTTCCAAGTTACAGATGTCCAAAATAGTAACAATTTCAAGATTATATGATGCATTAAGCCTCAGGTAAAGCTCCAAATGTGATTAAGAATCCAAATAGGTCTTTACTGATCCATTTCTGTGGTTTAGTGTGAATACCAAGTGATTTGATCACAGCGTCCAGACTCAATTCATATTTGACTAGTTTCTATTCATATATAGTTATGAATTATGGCTGGAACTTCTGTGGCTAAGTGAGATGGTCATTAAGTGAATGATTTTACTAGATTTTACAAACATTTTTGCTGTGGTTGTTAGATCTTGCAGTCATTAAGAAAATTCAGTTTCCTCCGCATTTGACTTTGCTTTGTTGGAATCCAGCTGGCAAGGTGGCAAAGGGCAGTCATGGGACTCTAGGCCAGTGCAAGTATCTTAAACATATGCCGGTTACCAAGTGCCCAAATTTTGATCACATAACTGTGGGGACACTGCAACAGTTGTAAGTGCAAGAACTGGAAGAAAGCAATACAATCACAAACCAAAGCAATTCAATCACAAACCAGACAGAGTACAGTGTTTCCTCTGTCTGTTTTTCACTGCTGTTTCCATCCCCAGGTGCACAAGAAGTGTGGGAGTGAATTAGTTTTGCATGCATGTTGCCTCACTGAACTACCATGATTTGTTTGTTTCAATAATTCAAGTAAATAAAAACAAATAAAAAGGAATCATTTATTTACTAAGCGCAACAAAATTTACTAGGTTACCAAGGGAAACAGTAAATTGTCAAAACATGTCTGTAGTTTGCTAGGTGGGGCCCTTAATGATGATTAATGCTGAATGTGTCTTACTTTGTCACATAAACAAGCCAAATGTGTTCATACCAGTGTATTAATCTACAAACTAACTAAATGCATTACACTAGTGCACAGCTTCAGAAGAATTGCTTTGGACTTTGCTCAAAAATAGCACCTTTGTATCATTTATTAAATCACACAAGCCTTTTTTTCTGGTTTCCATGAAAGTCTGAGAAATATGCTGCTATTTTTAAGAATTGCATTAAACATATACTGCTTTAACAATTTACTTCATTACAGCAGTAGCAAAGGCATCAAAAAGTTGAACATAACATCATATCATCGCAATGCAACCTCTACCTTTTCCATGCCTGCTTGTTTATAACTGGCACAGCTTGCACAGAAGAAGCAGAGCTTGTGTTGCCTCACTGCAAGGCAGTTTTCATCATTTGTCCTTCCTTCTGGATGTTCTTGAGCAGCAACATCATTTTCACACTTGCACAAAAAAACCTGGAAAAAAACACTCAGATTTTAATGAGCTATAGAAAGGTGTTATGCTCATTCAAGATCCAAAGCACTTCTTTTTGAATCATTTCTGAAGCAATTACATTTCAGTTACTGGTAAGTATTTTATGCAATGTCAATTGAGATCAGTGGTGGGTTGCCCCAGGTTCGGTCCAGTTCACGCGATCCAGTAGCGGTAACGCTGTGATGTCACCGAACCGGTTCTATGCGTCCCGGACCGCATCCCCCCCGGCCCGGTCATGGAGCGCACAGAGTGCGCTTGCGCGCATGCGCAGAAAACTTTTTTTGACCTTTTTTGGCAAAAAAAAGCTGCGCATGCGCAGGAGTGCCCATTTGGTGTGCACGCGTGCAAAGCACCCGCGCATGCCAGAAGCAAGCTCCGTGCGCCCCGACCACACACGAAGCACGTGCACCTTTAGAACCGGTAGGACAGGTAAGTAGAACCCATCCCTGACTGAGATGGTCAATTTATGGTTTGTTGTGATATATAAAACCAGAAAAGTTAGTCATTGTTATAAAACATAGATAAAATAGCAGTGATATGTTGGACAAAATTAGCCCCTTTAAAACATCTAACTCTAGATATGCCTAGAGTCAGATGTTTTACAGGGAAGCATAGAGAAAGAATAGGTAACTTGGTGCCCTCTATACCTACCTAGAGGGCACCAAGTTACCTATCCAATGCTTTATTAACCTATATATCAAGCTTCCCTACCCTTTCCTCGAGGTCTAACTCTTTCTGACATTTTTTTCATCTCCTTCATGATCTTTTCACTTATGCTCTGTTGCTCAACTTGCAGTTCCCTTGTCTCTGTCTTTATGTCTTTTATTAATTTATTAAGATATTTAAATCCTACCTATCCTCTAAGCAATGCTTCCGTAAACTAGGTAAACCAGATAAACTATCCAAAATTGGAGAAAAGTGAGGTGGGGTTTTTTGAGGTGATAATGACAAGCAAGATGCTTCAAAAAGGAATTTTTTAATTGCCTAAAATTGCTGAAAGATAATATTCAACTAAAATACCTTATGACCAAAAACGTATATTACACCGGAAAGAGTTTTCAGTTATACTAAACTAACTCCATATTTTGAAGACAATTGGGGAGTATTAAGGTAAAATTAATATCTGCAAGAAATTTGGTATAGAGTTAAGATATTCTCTTTTAACAAATCAATAAATAGAATTTTAAATAAAGCTAATTGTATCTCCTTTATTTAATTTGTATCCCACATTTTATTATTTTTACAAATAAGGTAGAAAAGCTATCCAACACGCCTTCCTCTCCTATTTTTCCCCATAACAACAGCCCTATGAGGTTAGTTGGGCTGAAAGAGAGTGACTGGCCCAAAGTTACACAGCTGGCTTTCATGGCTAAGGCAGGACTTGAACTCATGGTCTCCTGCTTTGTAGCCTGGTGCCTTAACCACTAGATCAAACTGGCTTTCTTTATATGACTTTTAGATGAAAATAATTCAATAGAACATTTTGTAAGTTTAGTTGATGCTTACCAACTAAAAAATATGTATAAAACACTAAACGACAATTTCAGCTTGTTGGAAACTTAATCTAATAAAGGGATACTGGCATATATAATTTGGGTTTATTCTATAGTTGTGACATTTCTGAAATACTCTTATGAATATTCATATGGTGTTAGAAAGAAAAAGTGTAAAATTATACATTAAATTATATACTGAAAATCTGGAATTTATTCATCAAAAACTGGATCTATAACACACTGAGCATAGATAAGAAAATATTTTATTTCACTGCAAAGACTCTTATTTTGTTGTTGTTGTTGTTAGTTGCAAACTCGTGTCCAACCCATTGCAGCCCCATGGACAACATTCCTCCAGACCTTCCTGTCCTCTACGATCCTCTGGAGTCCATTTAAGCAGATGCTACTGCTTCAGTGATTCCATCCAACCACCTCTGTCGTCCCCTTCTTCTTTCGCCCTCAATCCTTCCTGGCTCTTCTCCAATGAGTCCTTCCTTCTCATTAGGTGACCAAAGTATCTGAGTTTCATTTTCAGGATCTGGCCTTCTAAAGAGCAGTCAGGGTTGATCTCCTCTAGGACTGACTGGTTTGTTCACCTTGCAGT